>JASTWR010002105.1:0-26418 GCA_030770355.1 Harpagoxenus sublaevis
TTAAATAATTTGAGTATTGTTTATATAATTTAAAACAATTTTTTTTTAGCAAAAACTTGAAATTTAAAATACAATATCAATGATGTGTTTTATATATAAAAAAAGTTTTAGAAATCTTACTTTTTTATAATATTTACAGCAAAATGTCGAGTCTCCATAAGGGGTAATGTTAATTTTATCAGCTTTAAACAAATAACTCTTATAATCATTTAGTAAATCACTTAAAAATTTTACAGTTTTTTCAATTTAGACATCTCTCTCTCACAGCCCTTTCTAAATATATTTAAAATATCTCTAATATATCTTTTAAAATCGTTATAACTTAGCAACCGTTTAGTGGATTTGTTTCAACTTTCTTTCCAGTACATCAAGAAGACTAAAAGAACAATCTCACAAATTTTTATCAACTTCGTACTATTTTGAAAGATCGATCCAATACATCCTTAAAAACTTAATAAAAAAATTAATAATCTCACATAGTTGGAATTCAATTTGTCCAACAAAGTGGATATAAGAGAAATGTGTTTGGATGTACCCAGAAGAAACATTAGGGAGTTTGTTCAAAAGAAGGCACAATAAAAATTAAAAATTTTCCAAATTAAAATAAAAAAATAAAATATAGTGAAAAACATAAACAATAACGTATTAAATAAAATTTTTTGCATAACATTTATTTATTCCGAATAAATGGTAACATTTATAGGAATATCAGGCAACACAAAGAAAGCAATTGACAGAAAACGGTAAATAGGTCTATTTTGAAAAAATGCCTAGAAAGAGAAAAGGTGGAAATTTGAATAAAGTGAGTTGCGAGGGCAGGCGCAAACAAAAAATACGAAAAAATGAGAGTATGGAAGAAAGGATTGAGAGAATGGAAGATGATGCAAGGAGACATGCTCAGCAGAGGACCCAAGAAAATGATGAGGCAAGGACGGAACGACTAGAAGCAGATGCTCAGAGACATGTTCAGAAGAGGGGCAATGAAAATGAAGAGGCAAGATCTCAACGACTTGAAGTTGATGCTAAGAGAATGGCTCAAAAGAGGGAGGATGAAAATGAAGAGGCAAGATCTCAACGACTTGAAGTTGATGCTAAGAGAAAGGCTCAAAAGAGGGAGGATGAAAATGAAGAGGAAAGGAGTCAACGACTGGAAATTGATGCACAAAGACATGCACAGAAAGATGATCGGAGAAAGCGCCAAGCCAAACAGTTGAATCATCAGGTGGCACTAATTGCTAAAGGCAATAAAATAAATGTGCCTGTTCACACACTTGGTCAGATGAAAGTCGAATGCCAATTTTGCAAATCGTTAAACTTTGCATGTGAAAAGCCACAAGATGGAAAATTCAGATATTGTTGCCAAAAGGGCAAGCTTAGGTTAAAGCCGATAGATTGTCCAGAATTTCTAAAAAAATTATATAAGGGAAATAATGCTCACTCTAAGAATTTCCAAGATAATATTCGTTCGTATAACAGCGCATTAGCAATGGCTTCAATGGGTGCTCCCGGAAATAAGAATCCATTGGATGTAGTAAACATTGCTCCTTATTGCTTGAAGATACATGGGCAATATCATCATTTGACCTCGACGGCAATGCGCCCAGGAGAAGGGCAAGCCCCTCGCTTTGCACAGCTTTACTTTATGGATACGGAAGAAGCTGTAAATCATAGAATGAATAACCAGGCAAACAAAGGGTGTGATCCAGCTTGATGAGAGAATTATCATGCTTAATGGATCACTGCAATGAATTTTGCCCAAGACAATTTAAAATGATGAGACAAGGTTGAAAGAGAGATTCTTAATCCTAAAGGTACTCAACGCCCCAAATTTGATGCTATCTTTTCGAAAGATCCCAAACAAGACTCAAAGGAAGATTACATGAGCTCCAGGTAGCAAATGAAATAGCCCGTGTGTCCTTTCAGAATGTTGATTGGTGAGCCTCCATCTTGAGAGAGAACATTACGAATATATAACAAAAATTCGAACGATGTCCAACAAATTTCCAATTCTGGATAAAAGGTGTGATCCAATGTGTTACCCTTTGTTATATCCATACGGTAACAATGGATGGCATTCAGAATTGAAATCTAATAATCCTCAATTTCAAGGATTTAAAGTATGCTCAAATGAATTATTATGCATACTTGCTGGCTCCAAGAGCAGAATTTAGCCAATTTAAAAGGGCAGGAAAAATTGAGGTGTCAGTTCATACTTGATGCCTATATGAAAACTGAAGCGAATAGGCTCAATTATATTAAATTGAATCAGCCCCAATTAAGAGCTGAACTTTATTCAGGATTAATGGATCACCTTGATAATCGAGCACAAAATATAGGAATAAAAGCTGGTGTACCTGTAATATTACCGTCCTCATTCATGGGCAGTCCCAGAAACATGCAGGAAAGGTATCAGGATGCAATGTCTTTGGTGAGAAAGTATGGTAAACCAGATATTTTTCTAACGATAACTTGCAATCCTCAATACCCTGAAATTAAGGAAAACCTAGATGGATGCCGAGTAGAATATCGACCAGATTTGGTCGCAAAAACATTCAACTTGGATGTCAAAGAGATTATGAAAGATCTTATTAAAAATGAAAATTTTTGGTAAAATTATAGCCTATGCAGGTGTGATTGAGTTCCAAAAAAGAGGACTACCACATTTGCATTTACTTGCTATGTTAAGTGAGGAGGAAAAGCCTCGAGTACAAGAAGTCATTGATATGATGGTATGGGCTGAAATTCCTGATGAAGAAAGATATCCAGAACTTAATGCGAAAGTTCTAAAGCATATGATTCATGGTCCGTGTGGCGATCCGAACAAGAGATATCCTTGCACTGGGGAAGATGGAAAATGCTCAAAAGACTTTCCCAAAGAGTTTCGAGACGAAACAAATGCAAATGTAAATGGATATCCCATGTATCAACGAAGAAATACAGGGAAAAAATATATTGTCAGAGGCAAAGAAATTGACAATCGATGGGTGGTGCCATATTCGCCATATTTAATTATGAAATATGATCGGCATACAAATTTGGAAATATGCTCAACAGTGAAGAGTGTAAAATACTTATACAAGTACATTCACAAAGGATTTGACTGTGCAGCAATTGAAGTGCAAGCACGAGATGGCACAAGGCTCATTAAAGTAGATGAGGTTAAATCATTCTTGGATGCAAGATATGTTAGTGCACCAGAGGCAATGTGGAGACTGAATGGATACGATCTGTTCATGAAGTCTCACACAGTAATAAGATTGGCAGTTCATTTGCCTAATCGACAAATGGTTTATTTCCGAGAGGGAAATGAAGAACAAGCAGCGCAAAGAGAGCTCACACGAGATACTACGCTAACTGCATGGTTCAAATTAAATCAATCTGATGAAAATGTGAAAGATTATCTTTACACAGAGATTCCTTTTTACTATGTTTTTGAAAAGAAAGAAACAAAATGGAAAAAACGCCAAAAAGGTGTTGAAAAAGATAATTACAAGGCTCTACACAGTGAGCATCAAAGACACTGAGAGATTTTATCTCCGTCTTCTTCTCCTACATGTGTCGGGGGCAAAACGGTTTGAAGATTTGAGAACTGTAAATGGAGTTCTTTATGAGACGTTCAAGGATGCGGCAATTGCAAAGAATTTGGTAGAATCTGATAATCTATGGGACAAAACGCTAGAGGAAGCAACAGGAACCCATATGCCTGCACAACTTCGAGAGCTATTTGCCTACATTTGCATCTTTGGAACTCCAACAGATGTACCAACTCTTTGGAATAAATACAAAGAGGCTATGATAGAGGACTTATACACAACAATGTTGTCAATCCGGAAAATATGGCTTTGCATTTTATAGAAGAAATTCTAAAGAATAATGGAAGCAGCTGTGAGAACTTCCAGATGCCTAAACCAAAACCAGTGAATATATACGTCACTGAGTATAATGTGGAAGAGGAAGGAAACGTGGTGCATATTTATTATCGACATTAAATGAAGAGCAAAAGCACGTGTACGATTTAGTCATACAAGCAATTGAGAATGAGAATGAACCCCAGCGATTATTTTGTATTGACGGGTTTTGCAGGGAGTGGGAAAACATACCTCTTTAATACATTATTGAGTGTAATCCGAGGAAGAAAAGAAGAAGTTGTACCATGTGCATCAACTGGCATTGCAGCCACACTTTTAAAGGGAGGAAGAACGTATCACTCCGTGTTTAAGCTTACAATTCCAATTGATGAAAGAACTAAATCTAATATTAGAGGAAACTCGCAAGCTGGAAGAGAACTGATCACTGCCAAACTCATCATATGGGATGAGGTAAGCATGACTGTCGGACAAGCCCTAACAGCAGTTGATAAACTCCTCAGGGATCTGATGAAAAATCCGAGACCTTTTGGAGGAAAAGTTATTTTATTTGCAGGAGATTTCAGACAAAATTTGCCTGTAGTACCTCATGCAAACAAATTAAAAATAATTGAGTCGACTGTCAAATACAATCCAATATGGAAGAATGTGACTCAAGTTAAACTCAAGCAAAATATGAGAACTGGAGAAGAAAGAGAATTTGCAAATTGGATGTTGCAACTGGGAGATGGTAAATTGTCCAATACAGATGGACTACATCCGGATACAATAGAAATCCCCGAGAATTTTTTATCAAAGGATCAATAATCAATGAGATATTTGGAAATAAACTCACCATGGAAAATGTGAGGGAGAATCCAGATCGAGCGATCCTTTGTCCTAGGAATGAGGACACGTTTAAAATAAATGATGAAATCCTTCAACTCATGGAAGGAGAAGAAAAAGAGTATTTCTCAATTGACTCAATTGTGAGTGATGATCCACAGGAGCAATTAAATTTTCCAATTGAGTTTTTAAACTCAGTGACACCCTCTGGGATGCCAGTTCATAGACTAAAAATAAAAGTTGGTGCAACAATAATTTTATTAAGGAATTTGAATACAAAGAAAGGACTATGCAATGGCACGAGATTGATTGTAACTGAATTGAAACCTAACTTAATTCATGCGGAGGTTCTGACAGGCCGTGCAAGAAGCCAAATTATGTTCATCCCAAGGATCGATTTTCTACCAAATGATACAGAACTTCCGTTTAAGCTAAAAAGGAGACAGTTTCCAATTCGAGTGTCATTTGCAATGACAATCAATAAATCCCAGGGACAAACTTTACAAAAAGTAGGAATTTATCTGCCACAACCAGTATTTGCTCATGGACAACTCTATGTTGCATTTTCAAGAGCAACTAAAAGGGGAAGTGTAAAAGTTAGGGTGGAAGAAAATAGGAAACAAGGACATCTCATTAAGGGAAATCAGAAATCTTTTACGACAAATGTTGTATACCGAGAAATTTTATAAATTGACGAGCAATAAAATGTGGTAAATTCTGAATTTATGAGAGAAAAGAAAGGAAAATAAAATGCAGAAAAAAAATTATAATATCGAAGAGGACAATTACATATAACAAACTAGCATCGTGTGGTATATTTGCAGCAGCATTTGCTATATTAATAGCAAGGGGAGAAAATCTATCTATTAAAAAATATTCAAAATATATGCTAAAGATGCGTCAGCATTGTCTAAAGATTATTAAAGAAAAAAATTACTGCTTTTTCCGGAAGAATAAAAACTTAAATTTAAAGGATATAATACATACAGAATGATACACCCACACTCATTGCATTTTCACATCTTCTTTATGTTAATTTGTAAAAAATTGTGTCTGCAACATCGTGTTTGAACAAGGCATTGTGTCTGAACAAGACATCGTGTCTGAACAAGGCATCGTGTCTGAACAAGACATCGTGTCTGAAGAAGGCATCATATTTGTCACAAGGACGAGTGTGTATACAATATAATGTCTGCACAAAACATCGTGTCTGAACAAGACATCGTGTCTGAACAAGGCATCGTGTCTGAACAAGACATCGTGTCTGAACAAGACATCGTGTCTGAAGAAGGCATCATATTTGTCACAAAGACGAGTGTGTATACAATATAATGTCTGCACAAAACATCGTGTCTGAACAAGACATCGTGTCTGAACAAGGCATCGTGTCTGAACAAGGCATCGTGTCTGAACAAGGCATCGTGTCTGAACAAGGCATCATATTTGTCGCAAAGACGAGTGTATAAAAAATAATATTAGAAAATGATTGAATTTTTATATGTATACATATATACAGTAAAAAATATAATAAAAGTATGGAGAAAATTTTCTATATTTTTTACACTGTCTCTAAGAGTATATGTATAATAATATATATAGTTTTATTTTCTTCTCTGACGAATAAATTCGATATTATAGTTATAATCATAAAAATTCAATAATTTTAGTGGACTAGGCCTACAGGGGAAACCACTTTAAAAAAAAAACGCGTCAACAATAGTACCTCATGGGTGACGAGGAAATCTATTGTCGTAATTTTACAAACGTCGGTTAACTTAAAACCTTAGTTTATTCACTATTCATCTATTTCTAAGAAGGACAGTTAGAACATCTCAAGTCTCAATAATTAAGACTTCAAAAAATGATGTTTTAGGATAATAAAAAAAGTGTACATGCAGAAATTTTCACATTGCTTCCTCATAGCTTTTAAGTGTGCAAGTAGAAACTTACACATTGCTTTCTCATAGTTTTTAAGTAAGCAAGAAGAAACTTGCACATTGCTTTCTCATTGTTTTTACTAAAACAAGGACATCTCATTGAGGAAAATCTGAAATCTTTTACGACAAATGTTGTATACCGAGAAATTTTATAAATTGACGAGCAATAAAATGTAGTAAATTCTGAATTTATGAGAGAAAAGAAAGAAAAATAAAATGCAGAAAAAAAATTATAATATTAAAGAGGACAATTACATATAACAAAAAGGTCAAAATAAGATCTACGTAATGTGGAGACCAATAAAAAAAAGCGCAGTTTGAACGAGGTAACGAAGCAAACGTAAGCATGATTACTATGGATGGGTGACCGGTGAATTTTTCGAGCGGGCATCGTGGCTGTCGCAGAAGAATGGAAAGTATAGTAGAGTTTAAGTTGTGTGTTAATATTTATGATAAAAAAAACACAAGTAATCTTATTGTAACATTTTTTAAATATTACATTAAGATTTCAGAAATATTTTTCAAAAATTTCTGCCGGAAGTATCACAGTTTTAGCTATTTTATCTAATTCTTTTTTTCAATTTGAGAAAATAGCTAAAACTGCGATACTTTCAAATTATGACTTTAAACTTAAATTTTATATTTTTTTTGTTTCTAATTTGCACATTTTTTTTATTACATTGGAAAATTATTAAAGGTATAAATTTTTCGATTAATAATGTAAATCGACAACCATACAGACACCATATGATGTTGTACTATATGATGTTGTACTGTATAGATAGGCTAGCTTTTAGGCCCGCGCGAAGCGCGGGCCTGAAAGCTAATGTATTAATAAATCAGTAATCTGATATTTCAACGCATCAAGAATCGCGTCGACTCTCAATGCCCTTTACCTGTCTGTATAAATTTTTTGATTAAAAATGTAAATTGACAACCATACAGACACCATATGATGTACTATATAATGTTGTACTTTATAGATAGGCTAGCTTTTAGGCCCGCGCGAAGCGCGGGCCTGAATGCTAGTATGTATATAAATACGTATAATTATTATATCAAATATGTTTATACATGTTTTTTTCTCTTCTATAATCTTTGTTTGTATATATTATAGGTAAAAGAATAAAAAAAAGAATCTAAAAATAATTAAAAAGATTATTTTCGCATTAAATTTTTTATAAAAAGTGAAGTTTGAGGTAATGAGAAAAGTTTGCCCATATATAATCATATATATAAATGTAACAGTTGTTATATATGTATAATTATGTATGGGCAAATTTTTCTCATTACCTCAAACTTCACTTTTTATAAAAAATTCAATGCAAAAATGATCTTTTTAATTATTTTTAAATTCTTCTTTTTATTCTTTTTTCTGTAATATATACGAACAAAGATTATAGAAGAGAAAAAAACATGTACGGACATATTTGTTATATAATTATACATATTTATATATATTGTTATATGTTCTTATATATTTTCATATGAAAAATTTTTTATCGGGACGCAATTTTACTTACCTACTGGCTATTCTCAAATCACTGCTAAGGTTGTCGTAAATGCTGAGCCTGCTGGATATAGGCGGTAACTTGTCGCGACTGAAAGATAACACGGCTGGTGACACGGCGAGGTCGCCGAGGCTGCTACCGACAAACGTAGTGGCTTGGATCTCTTGTTGATACATGGCATATAGATTTTGCAGATCAGGTGGAAGCGCCAAACGACCGTCTGTTGTTTAAATCCCATAAATCGAACGAAAGTATTAATTAACATATTATATGTACCTAATCATGTAGAAAAAAATAGACTAAAGTTACACGACATTATATTGATACTTATGTCTCGCACTTATACAGGTTTAACTTTAGAAGGCTACTCCCCCTCCTCAGATTTTGATAAAATTTTACAGGCTCATAGTACCTACTAAATGTAGTTGGAGCCACTAGTGTGAAATTGCGGAAATGCCTAGTTTTCGAGAAATTTAAAGGAGTATGTTAAAAAGTGGTCGAGAGACTTTTGCCCATTAGTCGGGAAATGAAATTTTTATATGATTTCTTATAGTTTTTGGTCGTAAAATTACGTGTGACATCCGTTTGCTGTCAAAGTGTGAAGAAAATGGGTGAAAACCTCAAAGATGGTCATTTATAACGCGGATAACCCCGCATTTTTCATTGTTCTTTTTTTGTTTTTTACAATACACAATTTAACAATACATAGACAATTTAACATTAAACAGACTTTTAACAATAAAATTGTTATCTATTGTAGTTTTATTGTGAAAAAAACATGAAGCTGTATACTTTATTTATATAGACACCCTGCACAATGGATCTCATAGTACGACTTTAACAAAATATTTAGCAGTTGAGTTGTATGTAATAAAGTTTTATGTAAATTGAGATCACCGTATCATTTACTAATAATGTACTCGTGATAAAAAATGTCAAAATGTTTTTTTTTTCATTAGCAACAAGAATCAAATTAAGCTAAATATTATATAATATCTTATACTAATAACGCAATATATACAGAGTGTTTTAAAATTAAGTGCATTAAATTTGTGTAATGAAAGAAGAAATCAATACAAGCATTTTAAGTATAGGAACCATGGGTCGGCGACGCTTCGTTACGGCGTTATAAGCGTATAAAGTAAATCGTCACAAGTACTACGCCCGCGTTGTAGTTTGTTTGCCTCTCGTTTGTTTACTTCTCAAGGTGCTTGCAAGTTCTTTCTTTCACTTTCCTCGTGTTTTCTCAGCCAAGCTGTAGTGATCACGTTGTCAGTCGAGCTGTGCTACTCACAGTGAGAAACGAGTAGCTGGTAATAAACGAGTAGCTTTATTTTCTTTGAAATAATCATGAACCGCCACAATGGATACACTTGGGAGGAACTCGCAGACATACACTTAACTTTCGGCGCTGCTGGAGGCAACTGTGCGCTCGCTCAGAGGATGTATCAAGAAAGATACCGGAACAGAAGACTGCCGAACCGGATGACTTTTGTTAACGTTGATCAACATCTGAGGGAAACGGGATCATTGCAATCGAGGATGTACAACGCAGGGAGAAATAGGTCAACACGTACTCCACAGTTTGAGGAAGAAGTATTAGAGCGATTTGAAGATAATCCATCAACAAGTACTACATAGAATTATTGCACGCGAGCTCCATGTTAATAACAGTCTTGTTTGGAATATTGCCCATGACAATTTGCTTCATCCGTTTCATCGGCAAAAGGTGCAAGCTCTTTGCCCCGATGATTTTCCGGCTCGTGTTGCCTTTGTTAATTGGTTTCTGCAACAAAGAACTCTCCAACCTGAATTTCCAGCTCGTGTTTTGTTTACCGCCGAAGCAAGCTTCACGCGTGAAGCCATCGTTAACACTCACAACAATCATGTGTGGGCTGAAGATAATCCACATGCCACTTTCACATGTCAAATTAACAGAATAAAATAATTGCATCGCAGACGTTATGACGATTTAGTTTAAACGCCCATAACGCCGTAACGAAGCGTCGCCGACCCATGGTTCCTATACTTAAAATGCTTGTATTGATTCCTTCTTTCATTACACAAATTTAATGCACTTAATTTTAAAACACCCTGTATATTGTGCAAGCTTTAAAAAAAGCTAACCGATTTGATTTCTTCAAAAATATGATATAAAGGAAAACGTGGTAATATGGAACCCTGCTCATATTATGGAACCCCTCAATATCTTTAAGAAATACTTATAGCTGCACTTTAGTTAATAGACAGCTAGAACTTATTAGGTTGCCCTTTAGGCGGTAAGAGCGCTAGGATTATTAATCCTTTAATGGCGGTAGATTATAATTAACCTATTTCTCTTTTGTCGATTTTAAAACCTTTGAAAAATATGAAAAACTTTGTTTATTTGTAACTGTTCATGATTAACAAGTAATTTTAGAGCCAGATACTTAAGGGTGTATACCACCTATTTTCAGAATAAAGAGAAGTCGATAAAAATTTGTGAGATTGTTCTTTTAGTCTTCCTGATGTGCTGCAAAAAAATTGAAACGAGTCCACTGAACGGTTACTGAGTTATAACGATTTTAAGGATGTATTTGAGGTATTTAAATGTATTCAGAAATGGCTGGAGATGTTACTAAATTAAACTAAAAATACTCTGTAAAATTTAAAAGTAATTTACTAAACGATTTAAGAGTTATTTCTAAGTTTAAAGTTGATTAAATTAACATTATTCGACATTTTTGCTGTAAATATAAGTTTTAAAAAGAAATATTTCTAAAATTTTTTTATATGTAAAATATACATTATTAATATTGTATTTTAAGTTTCAAAACTTTTGTTTAAAATTTTTTATTTTTTAATTGTTTAAACAATACTAATTGTTTAAATAACAAAAAAGGATGCTCAAACTGTTAACGATAATCCTTTCTAATATGTAAAAAAATTTGATTTGTTTACATACATGCAAAGTCTTCATTTCAGTAATTTTATATTGAAAGTTCGACTTTAGGCTGGGATTGTACGTGTGAAACATCCTTAACATATATGATGTGATCTAATATTTCCACGTGTTTAAGAATATTTAGGCCTTTTCGTTCTGCTGTAGCCGCTATTAATTGTTTCTTAAAATGGCTATGTTTGTATTATTGACCCCCAAGGTGTTGGGTCAATGTCTCATGTGTACTCTCTGAACTCACATCAATGAGTGGGCATGACCAGAGAAAGAAGAATACGTATCTGATTTTTGCCGATTAACAAAAAAAAATAAATTTTCTCTTTTAATTATTTCTTTTATTACATATACTGTCATGAAGGATCTTGGGGGAATGTATAAAAGAGACTGGGGTCAGCGAGAGACTGAGGAAGAGGATAATGGAGATATATAAAGAGACGAGGAGTGTGGTGAGGGTGGGGGAGAGATATGGGAGGAAAATATGGACGGCAAGGGGAGTTAGGCAAGGATGTCCGCTAAGTCCGTTGCTGTTTAATTTATTATGGCGGATATAGAGAAAGAGCTAGGAAGGGATGGAATGGGGGAAGGGGGGGGGGTAAAAGTGAGAGGCAAGAAGCTGAGAGTGCTAGGTTACGCGGACGACCTGGTAATACTGGCGGAAGATGAGGAAGGTCTGAAGTGGTTGTTGAAGAGGATGGAAAGGTACCTGGACAGGAAAGGGTTAACCTTGAATACAGAGAAGACGAAGATTTTGAGGTTTGGAAGAAGAGGAGGTGGAAGGAGAAAGGAGAGATGGTGGTGGAAGAATAAGCAACTGGAAGAGGTGAAGGAGTTCAAATATCTGGGATATTGGTTCAAATGGAACGGGGGGCAAGAGTTGCAGGTGAGAGAGAGGGTCAAGAAAGCGATGGGGGTATTGGGGCAGGTGTGGGGGATAGGGAAGAAGAGGTTTGGTGGGGACTGGAGAAAAAGGATGAAACTGTTCGATTATCTGGTGGGGAGTGTCTTAGGGTTCGGGGCAGAGATTTGGGGGTGGAAGGAGTGGGTGCTAATAGAGAGGGTGCAAGAGAGATATATGAAATGGGTAATGGGGTTGGACGGGAGGACACCAGGTTATATGGTGAGGAAGGAGGGGAAGAGGCTTAAGCTGAGGACCAGATTTGGAAGAAGGGCAATGGGTTATGAGGAAAAGCTGGAGGCGGGTGGAGGCAGCGGATGGGCAAGAAGATGCTGGAACGAGATAAGAGACGGGGGGGGGAGGAGAAGGATCCAAGTGGGAGGAGCAGAGGGAGGGGTTCTATAAAGAAAGGGGGTGTCGGGGGAATAGGTAAGGAGACAAAGGGAGGCGGGTCAGGGCATACGGGGAAAGGTGAAAGAAAGGGATAAGGAGATACAAATGCAGGAAAGATTTGAAAAGATTGAGAGATCCAGGTGGAATAAATAGTACAAGGAAATAAGAACAATCGGGTTACCGAGGTATTTGGAAGCAAAGGGAAAGGAAGAGAGAATGGTTAGGATAGCGAGATTCAGACTGGGAAATGAAATGAGAGAGGGAAAATATTGGGAGGGAGAGAAAGAGAGGATATGTAGGCTTTGTGGGGAAGAGGAGGAGACTTGGGGTCACGTGGTGGAAATGTGTATGAGTGAGGGTAGGGGTGGAGGGACGGAGGAGATTTTAAGAATTTTGAAAGACGATGGAAGTGGGGAGGGATGGATGAAAGAGGTTGGAAGGAAAAAGGGAAGGGAGGATGTCTATCAGGGAGGAGGGGGAGGAGGATGAGGAGTCGGGAGGGAGGGAGAGGGAGGATGGGAGGGGTGTGGGAGGTTAGAGGGGAAGACAGAGGACGGACGGACGGATAGGAACAGGTGTGAGAGGGAGAGAGTGGAGGGATGGAAAGCGTGAGAGAGAGAGAGAGAGAGAGAGAGAGAGAGAGAGAGAGAGAGAGAGAGAGAGAGAGAGAGAGAGAGAGAGAGAGAGAGAGAGAGAGAGAGAGAGAGAGAGAGAGAGAGAGAGAGAGAGAGAGAGAGAGAGAGAGAGGGTGTGAGGAGAGAAGGTGCGGAGAGTGAGAGGAGCAATTTGCAGATTTTTGCGGATTGTGCGGTTTTTGCGAATTTTGCGAGCGGAGCGTGGCGAGAGGCGGATAAGAAACGCGGTGCGAGAAAATGAGAGAGGGTTGGTAGAGTATGCGATGGAGAGAGAAAAATGTGCGGCATGACGAGCGAGATAAAGCGAATGCGGAGGACATGGGCGGTAAGCGTAGGAGAACTGTAAGAGAGTGGAGTTGTTGAGGGCAAAGAAGAAGGGAGTTACAGAGAAGGGAGTGAGAAGGAAGGAGAAACAGGCGTGGTTTTTATTGTGTTGCGGTATTTTTGTTTGTAGTTTTTTTTTGTTTTGTTTTTGTAGAAAGAGCGGGAGTCCTTCTGTACCCCGCAAAAAGGGCAGAATAAATAGTTCTATCTATTACATATACTGTCACGGCTTTTTTGGGCCGGATCAAAGAGACGCTAAGAGAGTCGGGTGATAGGCCTCTCGGAATAATCCCTCACGTGAGTTAGGCGGTTCGCAACTAAATCTGTTGGGCGCCAGACGCGATATTCTCGCGTCCACTAATTATTCAACGACCGCTAACGCAAATTCGCGAAACCACAGCCTGTCACGCGAGGGGCCAGCCGGCTCGACCTAACGGCAGAGGGGCAGGGTAGAGGCAGGGCAGCGCGGGTCGTTGCACAAACACAAAAGAATTCCACATGAAAGGCCGTACGTTTAATGAACAATAAATTTCGTTTATTAGAAATGAATGGTTGGAGTAATATCGATTAAACAATGTGAAAATAACAGGTTAATTTATTTAAATAAATAGGGTATCATGATTCGGAGAAAGAAAAGTAATCAGATTATTAAATTTGAAACAGCGTGTAGTTGACGGTTTTAATCGGTCCGGGTGAACAATAATTTCGCGGAAGAGAATGGTACAAAGTTAGAGTTTGTTATGGCAAGCGGTCGTCCCGGTCGGAAAACATCAGCCAGACAATGATAAAGGAAATAAGCGAACGTCGGTTGGAATCGTTCGAAAACACTGGCTAACCGGGGAAAGTATCGCAGGTGAAAGTTAAACAGAACTATGAATAGTATGAATAGAATCGGCAAAGACCACGAGTAAATAATACGCGGTATAAGAAACGTAAATTCGAGCACTATAACATACGGAGTAACTGACAATATAATATTCGAATCCACAACCCGACAAACAGGCTTGTCGCGAGAACAAACTTAATTCCAATTACTCGAGAAACCATTTGATTGCGGCAACGAAATGTGAATCTAAGTAGCCGGCACTTAGGCTTATCGCGGAAACAAAACGCAGATCTAATTAATTCGACAGGCAGACTTTTCGCAGAAACAAGACTTAAATCTAACTTATAACTAACATCGCCAACGCAGAGGTATGATCGCGAGAAGGGAATCGACGGAGTTTTCACGCTACAGATAACGGGTGACGCCCCGCTGGGCGCACTGGAATTCGCTCGTAAACAACGCAAAAACTTACTTACGGCGACGCGAAGATCCTCGGTCGATCGGTCGCACGAACGCAAGTGCGCTAACGCAATACGGAAACTATTCGCGACACCCCTCTCACAATTAACGACACGATAAATGACTCGAATTACACGACAACTAACAATCGCAGCTCGCAGATCACGAATAACGGCGCTTCGATGGTCTCTACGCGGTACGCGGGCAGATACCCCGCAGGGCCACTCTCCGGCGGTAAGCGACAAGGGAGCGCCCGTGCGACTCCCCAAAAACACCTGACAACGCTCGTTAAGACGCGAAATCTCACCGCACTCCACGAAACGCGAAACTCTAAGTTATTCGGGGTGTTACGATATCCGCGGCCTCGATGGCCGTCGCCCGATCTCGCGCCCCGCGGTTGCGGTCCCCAGGAGGCCGAAATATCCGGTAATTCTTCGCGAAAGAACCTGCAGCTCACGGTTCTGTCGTCGCGAGGCCCTTCGCGTCCGCCACCGACCGCCTTCACCAAAAGCAAGTACTCGCGAAACTCGGTCGCGAGTCGAATTTCCGCGAGACTCTATTGTGACAATCCCAAGCAATAGGATTCGATCACAAACTTACGCCGTTTCCGGCGATTTTTCCGCCGCGTCCGGCGTACGTCGCGTCCGATGATTTTTACTAACACCAAATTTTCCCAACGAACACGCGCTTGCAAAACGCGACATTCCGAGAAGGTGGCGGTCGGGGCGAGACGAACACGGCACTCGCGGCTCTCCGCGGCTGCTAACACTCGAATTACGTGGGGCAACCTCACCGGTTCCGCTCACTCCCTAGTGAACAACGATGCCTCGAGTTCCGTCACAGGCGCCGGGGATGATTCGCTTCTCGAAATACGGCACACAAAACTCGGGATCTACGCGAGACGACTTAACGCTGTGGCGGACGACCCAGAAGAGAACAATCGAGGCGGCGAGCTCGATGAGCAATCGAATGCTCGCCCCTCTCAGGGGATGGCGCGATACCCTCGCGCGACACCGACCAATGAGGGCCGAGCGCGTTGCGGATCATGCGGGCACCGGCGTCGATACTTCGATACTGCGGGGATCTTTGGCACCTTCCCAATTTTCCTCGACCTTCCGACCCTTTTTGCTCGGCGCGCCGGGCGTTCGGGTGGCTTCCACTTGAGGGAGGGCCTCCTCCGCGGGCCTCGGGAGCGCTGGCCAAGGCGTCCCGGGCTCGTTTAGGTGTTTCGGAGGCAAATCCAGAGGTCCAAGTTTTCCTTCGGAGACCCCGGGCCCGTCTTGGCTTCGTCGACCCTGCGTGCCACGCGTGTCCGTCGCGCGCTCCCACAATACGGCTGTCGTCCTTTTCCAGTATTCTGGTTGTCGACTCCTGCGTTCTTCCTGGTTGCGCTGGTTGCGGTGCCTCGGTGAGGTGCCGCGTTTGTATACAAAAAAAATAATACAAAATAAATTAAGAGTGCGTGAACGCTCTATTTCGGAGGCCCCCTGGAGATTTCGCGGTTGCTCTCCTGGGTCGTCCGCGGGCGCAAACCCGCGCCTTGTGACGGCGGCAGGGCGCTGCCACGCGCGGCGAACCGTCACGTCACAACATATAAGATTGACTGCTTGAATTGTCGAGCTTCGTACGTCGGACAAACGAAAAGACACCTAGGTACGCGCGTTAAAGAACACCAGGTTGCCATAAGGAAGCATGTCAGCAAACACTCTGTGGTCAGCAAGCACAGGCTTACGCATAATCATGACTTTGACTGGTCTAAACCTAAAATTTTGCATAAAGAGAGACAAATAAAAAAGAGGGGAATTGCAGAAATGTTTTTTATCAAGAAATGCGACAACGCCATCAATTTACAAAAGGACACTGAAAAGCTTAATGCCCTGTATGATCGTGTTATTAAGGAAACATAAACCTTCCTTGTCTCTCGTTTCCCCTCTCTCGCTTATTATTTTAATTATTTTCAAACTAGTCATCTTGTCTTCTGCATGTCCTCGCGACCAGTCACAGTACCACAGCCGCACGGCTCTGACATGTTTCCTTGTGTTCCATAACTGACATGTCAATTTTACATTATTATTTTTTAACATGCACTGACGCTCAAATTATGTAAGCATTAATTCTTGTATCCGCTTGTTCACGTTTTTTTCTTAACATTCTCTGACTCTAAACGTTTAATTTTTAGATGGCTTAGTTTGGACATTATGCCAGGATAAATAATAATTTGTCAGCCTTATTCACTTGATAAGGACCGAAAGGGCAGTCGAAACGTCGTGAGAATTCAATAAAACTTTGCCAGTTGGTCGGCTTTAAACATACTGAGTTTAATATATTTCTTATTATGTATTTCACAATAATTTTTTTTAATAGAATACTTTTTTAAAAGTTATTTAACGTTTTGTGAATTTTTTTAATTTCCCGCACTCAAAAATTAGTGGGGTTCATATTACTAACACATGACTCATGGCTCAACTGTACCTATAACTTTCAATAATTTTAATACAGATTTTCTTGTAAGTGGAAAAATATGAATTTGAAATTAAAACATTGAAGTATAAGGCTCCTATAGTGAACAATATGTTGAGAATGGGTTAATTAAAAGCCAAGCGCGGTACACGTTTGGTGGAAAAATTTATATGTATAAAAATACATTAAAAGAAAATAACAGCGCAACGTGTACCGCGCTTGGCTCTTAATTAGCCCATTCTCAACAAATTGTTAAAATTAAAAATAGATTGTTAATAAAATAAGGAACCTATAAACATACCAGGAATGAAAAAATTGAGTTATAACTCACAAAAATTCGCTCAAAAATAAAGTGGAGTTCCATTTTACCTCCCTTTCCTCTAATATCTAATATATGCATTAAACATTCAATGTTATTGCTCAATATAAGATATTATAATATTGACCACGTATGCAGACACTCAAAGATAGGAACAATTAAGAATCGGAAGTCCGATTATGCTACTGACCCTCCATGATCCGTCGTTGCCTGGTAATAATCTCGTCGGAAATTTGTCGCTGTCGATCGTAACGGAGCAGCAATAGCTCGCGACGTCTGAGTTCGTGCTGCTTGACCAGTCTCTCGCTTTGCAACATCATCTTGTCTGCCTCGAGCTCGTGAACTCGCAGCATCAACGCCAATAACTCGCGCTCCTCATCCGAGTTAATGCGTGAGGGTAGTTGCTAGAGAAAATGACACGGTTCTCTTAAGCTATAAGCTTTCTCTAAACATGCTTGATTGAAATTTAATTTCACTAAGTATTATCGTGGTTCCGCTATATTGACATACTACGATAAGAATCTACGCTTATTTAGACCTTTGCTCTTACTATTTTTGCCTTTTAAATTTAGTTTTATTGATATTATATACGATAAAATGACAACTGCAAAGCCTCACATCCTCGAGTGTAGCGCTGCACTTTCGACAAGCCTCGAGTTCTTTTTCTGCTGCAGCGCGCATTTTGGCATATCTCTCTTGCTCTCTTGTGATTTCCGTCAGTTCCGTCCACGCTTGTTGCACGACTACGTCATCCTCCAGATCATCCTCTAAAAAATCTAAGCAATTATTAATTTATCAGGTATCAGTTTTTTGCTGCAAATAACTCAGCGAACTGATACATATACATATTTTCGAAGCCCTAATTTTAGTTTTCTGATTTTTTGGCGTTTTTTAAGATCTATTCTTCCTAAATTTTCACTTTCTAACTTTATTAGGATTTTTTCAAGTGTTTCTTTTAAATCATTTAAAAAAAAGACTAGATGTAATAAAAATATGCCCGAATAATAATCTAATACGTTATTATCTAATATAAAAAAAACAAATTTTTTTCTAATTATTTATTCTATAATAAATAATTTAATTATTTTTTAAATCGTTTTTTTTTAGATTAACATTTATTGTGATAAATACTGGACTGTAATAAACAAGACATTTCTCTGGAAAACTTGAAAAATATAGCATAGATAAACACTATATACAGGGTGTCCCGTAAAGCCCGGATCAACGCTTAAGGGTAGATTCCTGAGATCATTTAGAGACAAAAATTCTAATGCCAAAATGTCGAGTCTGTTAAATTGTCTTCCCAATATTTGTCGGTCTTGCGAACAGTATACAAAGAAATAAAGTGAATAAAAACACTGTGCGACAAAAAGGAACTTTTTTGAAAGGGATGGAAAATTTACAAAAGAAATGGAGACATTTTGTGTCCCAGAACACGTTTTTAAAAGGATTTTGCTAGGTTAGCGCATTTAAGCCTTTACACTATATACAAGAGGCAGAATTTAACTAATCAAAAAATGAAAAAATAGGCCCGAAACTTCATACCCGGGTTTTTTGGGGGGGAGCGAGAAAGCTATTTTTGGTATCCGTTTTGATCGTTTAGACATTTCAGGCTGCGTTCATTCACTGCCAGTACTGAAAATCTATAGCGTGTATGATGTAAACTGTATAGATTTCCAGTACCAGCAGTGAATGCACGCTGTACTGAAAATCTATAGTTTACGTTATGCACGCTATAGATTTTCAATACTAAAAACGTAGCAAAAACATTTCAGTTTTGCCGAACAATCACTCATTTTTACAATCTCGTATCACTTCACGGCCAAATAGTTGTGTAGTATGTAGTAACTTCTCTTTAACGTTTTTAAGGCTGTGTTCTGATATTTACTGCCGGTACTACAAATCTATATAGTTTACGTTATGCACGTTATGTATAGATTTTTAGTACTAAACTTTCAGGGTGGCAGTGTGGTCTGGCGGTAAAGCGCCAGACTCGTAACCTCAAGGAACCAGGTTCGAGTCCCGCTAGACCAAGGGGTTTTTATTTTCTGATGTAATGATGTATAGCATCCCAAACATAGACTTATATTTTTTTTTAACTCCACCAATTATTACAATCTGTCTCACTCAAGGACATTCAGTAATTTTGTGACATAGATGATTGACCCTGCACGGTACGAGCCCAGGGGCTCGCCCTATCCTCGAATCACATGACTAATTGTAAGTCTTGCGGTATTTTGCGTTTCAGTCTACGCGGGAAGTCCGGTTTGTTCATTAAAGTTCATACCAGGCTGTTCGGGTAATTTTGCAAACTTGTTTTGTGCTTCATTATCGCTTTCTTGATTTCATCCTCAACAGTAGGTACTCCAAGATCCTTATGTAGTGATTCATTAGTCACGTACCAAGGCGCGTTGGCCATGACTCGTAAGATCTTAGACTGGAAACGTAGAATTATTTCAATACTAGATTTAGAAGCAATGCCCCATATCTGTATGCCGTAAAGCCAGATAGGTTTAATTATACTCTTATACAAGAGTATTTTGTTGTCCAGAGTCATTTGGGACTTTCGTCCTATTAGCCAGTACATCTTGCCAAGTAAAAGACCTAGTTGCTTTCGTTTATTGAAAATGTGTTTTTTCCAGGTTAGACGCCTATCACAATGCAGTCCCAAGTATCTAACTTCTTCTTGTAGGGGAATCAGAGTGCCATTTAGCATCACTGGAGGGCACGTTTCTCTTCTTGTAGTGAACGTTATATGCGTGGATTTAGCCTCATTGGCCTTAATGCGCCATTTATGCATCCAGTCTTCTATCTTGCTTAGATTGTCTTGTAGCATCCTTGATGCCATTGGATTTTCATTAGCTGCTAATACAGCAGTGTCATCCGCAAAGGTGCCTATTGTGACTCCCTTTGAGGTTAGGAGATCGGCCGTGTATAGTAAATACAATTTTGAGCCCAGAACACTGCCCTGTGGGACCCCGGCTTGTATTGCTTTCAGTTCTGTAGAAGCATCCCCATGTTTGACCATAAAATATCGGTTACTTATATATGATTTTAAGAATAAGTAAAATTTGGGTAGATTTATTTTAATTTTATAAATTAATCCTTTGTGCCATACCTTATCAAAGGCCTAGGCTATATCCAAAAACACAGCGGAGCAATATTTCCCTGCTTCAAAAGATCTAATAATTTTATCTCCAATTCTATGCATTTGATCGATAGTGCTATGCTTCATACGGAATCCGAACTGATGACTGGGAATCAGTCTCCTTTCTTCAATGACCGGCAACAATCTTGAAAGAATTAAGGTCTCAAGAAGCTGTGATAGGTAGGAGGCTAATCGACCTGTAGGACTTGGGATCAGTCGCGGTTTTACCTTGTTTTAAAATTATTTTGATTTAAGCGACTTTCCATTAAGATGGAAAGTATCCTGTTCTAAGAATCGCATTAAAGAGGTAAGTGAGATATGTTGTGTCCTCTGGCATGGTAGTTCCTTCAGAATTTTCCCAGTTATCAAATCATAGCCAGGAGCTTTTTTGATCTGGATGCTTTTTATTGCTCGACTTATTTCATTTTTGGAGAATTTACTGATAGGTGAGTCAGGATTACATTGCTCTCCAGGTGTGTCCATTGAGTCGTTGATTTTATCAGTCGGTTCCAGTCCTGGGTTTGGTCTGAACACCGTTGACAAGTGTTGTGCAAATGTTTCAGCCTTTTCCTTATCGTTTCTAGCCCGAGTTTAATAGTGGGGGGTTTGACAACTTAGGTTGTTCAAGCTTTTTAGTGGCCTTTTGTAGCGAAAAATCCGTTGCCTTAGAAGCGTCTAGGTTTTTTAGATAATTTTTTTAGATAATTTTTTAGAACCCCTTCGTTTACTTCTCTATTTATTATAATTTTAAGTTGCTCAGTGGTGTTATTAAGCCTTTTCTTTGTTATGGTATATCTTGTGCTTTGCCAGAGTTTTCTTAGCTTCCTTTTTTCCTTAATTTTTTTTTTATATGTAAGAAACAAACCAAGGTGCCTTCATATTCCGAGTTAACAATTGTTGATGCCCAAGCTGCTTGCTGCAGGCATTCGTTGAAATGCTCAACAGCTAGGGTGATTTTCTCCTCACTTTTTAAAGAAATCATTAAATTTAAGTTTTGCTTGACCAGGTCTCTAAATTTACCCCAGTCGGTTCTGTTATTATGTAGTTTACAGTTAACGGTTTTCTTGATGATTGCTGATGGGAGTGTTAATATAACAGGCGAGTGGTCTGAGGAAAGCTCCAGGCATGACACACATTTCATGTAGTTTGGTGCAATCCCTTTTGTGACTGCAAAATCCACTAGATCCAGCAATCTTCTTCTGTCCGTAAGCCAGTATGTTGGTTCTCCAGATAAAACTACATTTAATTGCGTCTCTTCAATAGCTCTCATTAATTCTCTTCCTTTAGGAAGGGTAATTCTAGAACCCCAGAAGGTATGCTTGGCGTTATAATAGCCAGCTGCTATGAAACGCTTACCCAGAGTGATAAAAAAGTCCAGGTACTGTTCCTTTCTGATATTATGTTTGGGGGGACTGTATATGGCAGCAAGGACAATCGGTCCAGTCCTGTCTTCAATTTCAATCGCAGTAGCCTGTATGTGTTCACTAATGAAGGCACTATGTTTGTGGTGTTTAATATTTGCTTTAATTAAGATGGCTGAGCCACCATGTGCAGTTCCGTCAGGATGCGGTGTATGATATAAGATGTAGTCAGGTATTTTAAAAAAACTTTTATTAGTGAAATGTGTCTCAGATATTAACATTATGTCTATGCTGTGTTGGTTTAAGAAATATTTGATCTCATGCTCGTGTTGTGGAAGCCCATTGGCATTCCATATCACTATTTTTAATGGCTTGAAGATGGTGAGAGTTTGACGATGAGTTCAGCTAACATGCTTGTTATTGTGGTGATCTGCGACATTAATTGTTTTATTGTCATTAAAATTTTATGGGTTTGACTGGTTACTTTTTTCACCCGTTTGGGGCTCTGTAGTGTTTATTTGTGATTTTTGAGATTGGAGTGCTTGGGCATATGTTAATTTTGGATTTGTTATATGGTTTTTAGTTATCTTCTGGATTGTGTGTGTGTCAGATTTGGGTAAGATTTTAGGTCGTAGTGGTGGATACTTTAACTTTTTTAACTGCTTGTAAACGCCGCAACCCTTATAATTTGCCGGGTGATTTCCTTCACATAAGACGCACTTGACCTGCTCAGATCTTGTCTTCCTTGGGCAGTTTGCTGTTTGATGATACCCTGCGCATTTGACACACCTGGCCTGTCTGTTGCAAAATCCCTTGGTATGGCCATACCGTTGGCAATTGGCACATTGTGGAATTTCACGTTTGGGTCTCGGAGGTTCGAAAGCAACTCGGCAATGTAGCAGGGTTATGTTGTATATATCTTTGTTGTTCTCCATATTAGGTTTTAAATCCACGTAGTATAAGGGAAGAGGTTTTTTGGTTTTTCTGTGTTTTAGATTTCAAAGATTGGTTACGGTGTGTCCTATGTCCATGCATTTCAATAGCCTGTTTTATCCTTTCGGTGTTGAAGGAAACGTGCATGTTCTTCAGCACTGCCCTCTCTTGCTTGGCCAGCTTGGCTTTATAGGTATAGAACTCAGTGTTTCTTACTTTGAGTTTTTTTACTATTATTCTGTACATATCAATAGTTTTGGATTGTATCTTGACCTGCTCGTCTCTCAGAACTTTTAACTCATAATTATCTTTGGCAATTTTATCAAGGAGATCCGAAAGGGGTTGGATGTTGCTGACATTGTCAATGAAGATTGGGGGAGGTTCTAGCGGTTTTACATATGTGAGCTTCAGTTTCTTGATCCTCTTCTTGTAGGACTTCAAATCTATTTGAAGTGGGTACCGAGGTGCTTAGCCAATAATCGTTAATTTTAGCTTGCTTGTATTGGCCTGTAACAGCTTCAGGACTATTTCGGGGTCTCTTTTTGTCAGTTACTGTTTGCCAGTTATTGGTTTTTTTGTGCATAGATTCTAGGTCTTTGGCTTTCATGTGTGTTGGTTCCTGATTCGATAATAATGAGTTGCTTCTAGGTCTATTAAGGTTGGCTGTTATAGTTTTACTTACGGGCAATGGTTGGCCTCCCCCAGAATCCGTGAGGCCTGCCTCCGAAGAGGGTGGATTTCCCGGTTTTCCCGTACTACCACCTGGGGTACTCGTATCCTTTTTTGTTTTATCTATTGCTCAATTTGCTAGTTTTGGTCCACCCTGGGTATTTCATTTCCCCAGTACCCTCCGGCAAAGCCGGCAAGCATTCCCCGATCCGCCACCTGGGGAGGCGCCCGATGGGGGACTAGCAACCCCGCAAGGGATAGATTTATATAAATAGACCGGCCCCTGCCGAAAGAGCACGCGTGGGAAAGTAGACGGTGCAGACATAGCCCGTGGAGAATGTCCTCTCTCTTTCTTCTGATCGCTTGGTGGGGATAAAAGTCTATAGACTAGTGGGGACTAGTAGGGAATAGCCGGGCTATTCTCTATCCCCACCAAGCGATCAGAAGAAAGAGAGAGGACATTCTCCACGGGCTATGTCTGCACAGTCTACTTTCCCACGCGTGCTCTTACAGCAGGGGCCGGTATATCTATTAGCGTTTTCTACTGGAAAAACTAGTGCACACTGAGTGCAATTTTATTGTTCCACTGTGAAAATCAGTTCACATATTTTCAGTGTTTAATGTTCTGCTGGCAAAATTGGTGCAAAAGATTGCACTGAGTGCGTCTTTCAAGACGGTGGAAAGTGCCAGTACAAATTGAAATAGAGGTTATGTTTGTGCTTTATGTGTATTTACATGGTATGATATACAATATTATATTACAATACATTATCTTAATAAACTTTATAACAATAAAATTGTTTTTAGTTTTAAACATAATATAAGGGTGTCACTTAATTCGCGCCCACTATTTACACAGTGATATTCCTCATGAAAAACTGAGTCAAAAAGTCCTGAATCATTTTTTTCGAATTATGCTTAAAAAAGTAGTTATTATTAATTAAAGATTAGCCAGTCAGCATCGTTTTTTAAACGGACGCACGTTCGTGATCCGCGCATCTACTAGTATGCGTGAGCGAGCCTCCGCGCCGCCGCTCGCTCCGCCTCGCGCTCGGCCGCGCCGCAGCGATGTTCCGTCGCCACAATCGTCCGTGTAAAGTTCAGCTACGAAATAATTAATAATTACTCTTTGCAATAAGCATGATATTTCCTACGCTAAAAGCATCTTTTCAGATTACAGTTCGTTAGTTCAATTTAGATCTCGTCAAGATTTAACCGCGGCTGTAAGAAAACTGTAATTTTTTATGTAAAAATACACACACACAAATCATTTTACAAGTTGGTCTTTCTGTTGATAATATTAATCAATGTAATTAAGCTGTTCGACACAAGATAAGCAGAAATCATTAATGTCTCATGCAATCCGTCTTATGAGACACACGTTCTATGAAATTTGCTTACATTGTTTCGACATCTAGTCAATATTTCTGTTTATTTGACGAATTTGAAATAACAGGTGATATTGCTTCGTTTCTTCTGAAAAATTTAAAAATAGAAAGTTTAGTCAATATGAGACCTAAATTTTAGAGAGTTGATACTTATGTCTTTAGTCCCATATCTTGAGTTCATTTACTGCCTTACAAGTAAACCTCAGGGAATATCACACGTCAATTTGTCTCTAATTTTGTAGTTGTTTGTCATATCAGAGTATAAAAAAATCTGTCATTACTTTTATCTCAAATTGATTTTTCTTGTATTTTTTCAGTTTTACGCAAATACACGACTTTACACGCATATTTAAAGCAGTATTCATGATTCTACGTCCTTACTTGTGAAGAGATGGCGGGAGGGGAAAGGATAAAATCAAAATCTAACAAAAGTTTCTTAAAGTAGAGTCCTTTAAAATAAGAAAAATTATTAAATACGACAATTTTTTCGCGGAGATATGCTTATTTGAAATTACGCAAATTTTGATATGAATTGAGTGTTGCAATATTTTTTTTTACATCAAAGTAATCCAGCACAATTCATGATTTATTTTATTTGGAAAGAGGGTTTTAACTCCAACCCCCCACCCCCCCCCCCCCCAGAATCCGCCAGTACAGTCTTAAATATTAATAATAATTACGATAATTATTTTTAATACTCTTAAAATACTACTACAAATAATTATCAGAACATTGTACAGATTCACAGAAATCACTCCCTCAATATCACTATCAATCAGACGACTCTAAATAAGAACATTAGTACTAAGCAGGTAATTGAACAAAATTTAAGACTAAAGACATATCAACTCTTCTTAGAGGGGAACCAGTGTAACATTAATAAAAAAGGCTATTTTTAAAGATTTTTTTTATGGTAAATTATTGTTTTTTTCCCATATATCACTTTATTAACATCACAAAGTACATAATTTAAACTGCTTTTGTGAAATTTTTATTAAAAAATTAATATTTATAGCTGCGATAGCCTAAGTCGCCCTGAGAAAATACGGCGCATGCGTAGCGGACCAACGAAAGTTCTGAAATAAAAAACCGAGTATATTTCTTAAAATATAGAGATAATTGCTTCAGTTGTACGTACGGAATTTTTTATTGAGTAATTTGTTCTTGTAACGTTAAGAAACAAGTCAATTTTTCACCAATTTTTAAACCGTTTTTTTTTTAAAGTTTGCCATTTTGTAACAAATTATTTTTTATTTAAATCCGTGTGTACAACTGAAGCTCTTGTCTCATATTTTAAGAACAAACTTGTTTTTTTTATTTCAGAACTTCCGTGGTCCGCTATGCATACGCCCGCCCGTTCAACATAATAATTTTTTAGCCTCTAACACTATTGTAGCTATTTGTAGCTATAAATATAAATATTTTTTAACAAAAATTTTACAAGAAGTAGTCCAATTATGTACATTGTGATGTAATAAAGTGATTAAAAAAAAAAGCAATTATTTCTCAGAAAAAAATCATTAAAATAGCT
>JASTWR010002106.1:0-26405 GCA_030770355.1 Harpagoxenus sublaevis
AGATCTACATGAATAAATGTATAACATATATGTACATTACAATGTTTTATTTTATATCTCCTTTCCCATCCACTTCGCATGAATATATATGTAACAGAAAAATAAAGCCTTTCTTCAGGTCACGACGTACGACTTTATTTTCCACTCGAGCGATATACGCAACGTTCGCCTGAACATCGGCGCTCGCTTCTGTAGTGCGAGACGCGATTTGTTTACGAGCGTGAAAGATGAACCGATATGCCCGTCCTAAAGTACGATATTTGACTTTTCGTAGAAAGAATCACGGCGCCATTCGGTTATGGTGTCTCGTGTTTACAGATCGAGCGAGCGTTCTAGCGGGTTTCTTGCCGCAGTTACGCCTCAGTCTGCAACAGTCGCTCGCCGGTTGTATAGCGCAAGTCGTTTCGCGGGTGACAGTTTTTAAATTTTTTTAGTCATCAGTTTTTGTTTTGTGTGTGTGTGGGTGCGTGTGTGTGTATGTGTGCATGGTGGTGGTGGTGGTGGTGGACGCGGCTGGGGTGAACTAGGCTGTCGACGATTACTCCGGGAAATTCTACGATTGCTCGAGCGTCACTCCGTCGGGCGCGGACACGGGCATCCCCCCCCCCCCAAATTAAGGTAAGAGCGAACGCAAACGCGAAGCGGGCGGCGCGGGCGGGCGGCGGCGCGGCGGCGGCGGCGGCGGCGGCGGGCCCTACCCCTAACGCGGTACACCTCCCCCGCGCGGACCCTACGCGACACCCCTCCCCCGCGCGGACCTACGCGGCACCCCTCCCCCCCCCCCGCGGACCCCTACGCGACACCCCTCTTCCCCGCGGACCCCTACGCGACACCCTTTCCCCCGCAGACCCTACGCGGCACCCCTCCCCCGTGCGGACCCTACGTGGCACCCCTCCCCCGCGCGGACCCTACGCGACTCTAACGCGGCACCCCTCCCCCGCGTCACGTCAACACCCCTCACCCTCCTTTGTAATATGAGACGCCGCCTGTGCCGTCGTCCACCTCGCCCTCGGTTACCCCCTCGCCCCTCACCCCCCCTCATTGCCCCATGGGTCGGAACCGGGATACTCTCCCTACTTATATATATACAAGGAGTCACTTAATTCGCGCCCACTATTTACACAGTGATATTCCTCATGAAAAACTGAGTCGAAAAGTCCTGAATCCCTTTTTTCAAATTATGCTTAGAAAAGTAGTTATTATTAATTAAAGATTAGCCAGTCAGCATCGTTTTTTAAACGGACGCACGTTCGTGAGCCGCGCATCTACTAGTATGCGTGAGCGAGCCTCCGCGCCGCCGCTCGCTCCGCCGCGCGCTCGGCCGCGCCGCAGCGATGTTCCGTCGCCACGATCGTCCGTGTAAAGTTCAGCTACAAAATAATTAATAATTACTCTTTGCAATAAGCATGATATTTTCTACGCTAAAAGGATCTTTTCAGATTACAGTTCGTTAGTTCAGTTCAAATCTCGTCAAGATTTAACCGCGGCTGTAAGAAAACTGTAATCTTTTATGTAAAAGTACACACACACACACAAATCATTTTACAAGTTGGTCTTTCTGTTGATAATATTGATCAATGTAATTAAGCTGTTCGACACAAGATAAGCAGAAATCATTAATGTCTCATGCAATCCGTCTTATGAGACGCACGTTCTATGAAATTTGCTTAGATTGTTTCGACATTTAGTCAATATTTCTGTTTATTTGACAAATTTGAAATAACAGGTGATATTGCTTCGTTTCTTCTGAAAATTTAAAAATAGAAAGTTTAGTCAATATGAGACCTAAATTTTAGAGAGTTGATACATATGTTTTTAGTCCCATATCTTGAGTTTATTTACTGCCTTACAAGTAAACCTCAGGGAATATCACACGTCAATTTGTCTCTAATTTTGTAGAGTTGTTTGTCATATCAGAGTATAAAAAAATCTGTCATTACTTTTATCTCAAATTGATTTTTCTTGTATTTTTTCAGTTTTACGCAAATACACGACTTTACACGCATATTTAAACCAGTATTCATGATTCTACGTCCTTACTTGTGAAGAGATGGCGGGAGGGGAAAAGGATAAAATCAAAATCTAACAAAAGTTTTTTAAAGTAGAGTTCTTTAAAATAAGAAAAATTATTAAATACGACAATTTTTTCGCGGAGATATGGTTATTTGAAATTACGCAAAATTTTGATATGAATTGAGTTTTGCAATATTTCTTTTTACATCAATGTAGATCCAGCAAATTCATGATTTATTTTATTTGGAAAGAGGGTTTTAATTCCAACCCCCCCAGAATCCGCCAGTGCAGTCTTAAATATCAATAATAATTAGATAATTATTTTTAATACTCTTAAAATACCACTACAAATAATTATCAGCAACATTGTATAGATTCACAGAAATCACTCCCTCAATATCATATCAATCAGACGACTCTAAATAAGAACATTAGTACTAAGCAGTAATTGAACTCAAGATTTAAGACTAAAAACATATCAACTCTCTTAGAGGGGAACCAGTGTAACAGTTAATAAAAAAGGCTATTTTTAAAGATTTTTTTATGGTAAATTATTGTTTTTTTCCCATATCACTTTATTAACATCACAAAGTACATAATTTAAACTGCTTTTGTGAAATTTTTATTTAAAAAATTAATATTTATAGCTGCGATAGCCTAAGTCGCCTGAAAAAAATACGGGCGCATCCGTAGCGGACCAACGAAAGTTCTGAAATAAAAAACCAAGTATTTTCTTAAAATATGAGATAATTGCTTTAGTTGTACGTACGGAATTTTTCATTGAGTAATTTGTTCTTGTTACGTTAAGAAACAAGTCAATTTTTCACCAATTTTTAAACCGTTTTTTTTTTAAGTTTGCCATTTTGTAACAAATAATTTTGTTTTTAATCCGTGTGTACAACTGAAGCTATTGTCTCATATTTTAAGAACATATTTGTGTTTTTATTTTAGAACTTCCGTTGGTCCGCTATGCATACGCCCGCCCGTTCAACATAATAATTTTTTTAGCCTCTAACACTATTGTAGCTTTTGTAGCTATAAATATAAATATTTTTTAACAAAAATTTTACAAGAAGTAGTCCAAATTATGTGCATTGTGATGTTAATAAAGTGATTAAAAAAAAAAGCAATTATTTCTCAGAAAAAAAATCATTAAGAATAGCTTTTTTCTTTAGCTGTTACACTGGTTTTCCTCCTTACATTTAGGTCTTATATTGGCTAAATTTTTTATTTTACTTGTAAGTAGTAAATGAACTCAAGATATGAGACTAAAGACATATCAACTCTTTTCGATTTCATATTAACTAACCTTTTTATTTTTAGATTTTCAGAAAAAACGAAGCAATATCACCTGTTATTTCATATTCGTCAAATAAACAGAAATATTGACTAGATGTCAAAACAATGTAAGCAAATTTCATAGAACGTGCGTATCATAAGACGAATTGCATGAGACATTAATGATTTCTGCTTATCTTGTGTGGAACAGCTTAATTACATTGGAATGATCAATATTATCAACAGAAAGAACAACTTGTAAAATAATTTGTGTGTGTGTGTATTTTTACATAAAAGATTACAGTTTTCTTACAGCCGCGGTTAAATCTTGACGAGATCTAAATTAAACTATTGAATTGCAATCTGAAAAAATGCTTTTAGCGTAGGAAATATCATGCTTATTGCAAAGAGTAATTATTAATTATTTCGTAGCTGAACTTTACACGGACGATCGTGGCGACGGAACATCGCTGACCGCTGCGGCGCGGCTGAGCGCGCGGCGGAGCGAGCGGCGGCGCGGCGGCTCGCTCACGCATACTAGTAGATGCGCGGCACACGAACGTACGTCCGTTTAAAAAACGATGCTGACTGGCTAATCTTTAATTAATAATAACTACTTTTCTAAGCATAATTCGAAAAAAATGATTCAGGACTTTTAGACTCAGTTTTTCATGAGAAATATCACTGTGTAAATAGTGGGCGCGAATTAAGTGACACCCTGTATATATATATATATATTGTAGGAACTGTTTTTGGGCGCCTTTTTCCAATATGGCGGCACAAGCGGCAAAGATACAAGGTGGCAAAGTGGAAATTCGAAAAGAGCACCTCAAAATCTATCAAAATACCAAATATCAAAACTCCCGGAAAACTTTCCAAGTAAAACTACCAAATGACTGTACTACTAGTACTCTACATTGTTTTTCGTGCCGCTGAATCAATTTTTGAGTTTACGTTTTGTGATTAGGAAACGATTTCGCAAAACATTTTGTGTAACAAAACGTATATAAATATAAATAAATATATATATATATATATATTTATATACGTTTTGTTACACAAAATGTTTTGCGGGATCGTTTCCTAATCACAAAACGTAAACTAGAAATTGATTCAGCGTCACGAAAAACAATGTAGAGTACTAGTAGTACAGTCATTTGGTAGTTTTACTTGGAAAGTTTTCCGGGAGTTTTGATATTTGGTATTTTGATAGATTTTGAGGTGCTCTTTTCGAATTTCCACTTTGCCACCTTGTATCTTTGCCGCTTGTGCCGCCATATTGGAAAAAGGCGCCCAAAGACAGTTCCTACAATATCTCCTTTCCGGCTTATTTTACGGTGAAAATAGTTCCGTAACAAATTAAACTAGAGGAATTTTCCTATAATTTACGTTTTTATAATTTTTTTGTAAAATAAATGGTTTCGGCGTCCGAGCGCCGCAAAGTTTACTTCAACACGTGTATTGGCGAAAAATACTCATTTCCACATGTCTGTTAAGTTAGCACCCCCCTACAAAAAATTGGAATGACATATACAGAAATTAAGTGCTCTTTATGTGCTAATTATGTGCTCTATTCGCAATTTTTGTGCTCGAGCGGTTTAGCGGAAAATCGCAATTGAAAGTGGGGGTGCTGGATTAACGTAAGTTAGCACCCCCACTCATTAAAATAACATATAAAATCAAAAACTCATTATGCTAGAATTATGTGCTTTTTATGTGCTTTTACATGCATTAAATAAAATTAGCCTATCTGTAATAGTTTAAAAGATATACGCCAAAAAATATCGATGCACCATTAATATAAGAGTAAAGTGCCAGTTAAAATACAGATAGCGAATTGGTTTTTGTCTAAAAATGTTCCTCAATTTATGTGCTTTCGAAATTATATTCACAATGAGATTTTTGTGCTCACCCCCTTCGACCACTCCGAACGTGAGCACTACCATACGTACAAGAGTAAAGTACCAGTTAAAATACAGATAGCGAATTGGTCTTTGTCTTAAAATGTTCCTCAATTTGTGTGCTTTCGAAATATGCGCAATGAGATTTTTGTGCTCAACCCCCTCAGTGGTGCTCTCACGTTTGAGGCAGTTTTTCGGCCGAAGGGGATGAGTACCAGTACGAAAATCTCATTGTGTATATTTTGAAAACACATAAGTTGAGGAACATTTTAAGACGAAAACCAATTCGCTATCTGTATTTTAACTGACACTTTACTCTTATATTAATGGTGCATAGATCTTTTTTGGCGTATATCTTTTAAACTATTACAGATAGACTAATTTTGTTTAATGCATTTGAAAGCACATGAAAAGCACATAATTCTAGCATAAAAAGTTTTTAATTTTAAATGTTATTTTAATGAGTGGGGGTGCTAACTTTCGTTAAGCCAACACCCCCACTTTCAATTGAGATTTTCCGCTAAACCGCTCGAGCACAAAAATCGCGAATAGAGCATATAATTAGCACATAAAGAGCACTGAATTTCTGCATATGTTATTTTGATTTTTTGTAGGGAAGTGCTAACTTAACAGACATGTGGAAATGAGTATTTTTCGCCAATACACGTGTTGAAGTAAACTTTGCGGCGCTCAGACACCAAAACTATTTATTTTACAAAAAAATTATAAATACGTAATTTATAGGAAAATTCCTCTAGTTTAATTTGTAACAACCATTTTTATCGTAAAATGAGCCGGAAAAAAGATATTGTCGGAAAACTGTTTTTAGGCGCTTCTTTTCCAATATGGCGGCGCAAGCGGCAAAGATACGTGGTGGCAAAGTGAAAATTCCAAAAAAACACCTCAAAATCTATCGAAATGCCAAATATCAAAACTCCCGGAAGACTTTCCGGGTAACCCCTTTTTTAGCACCAAATGACTGTACTATTATAGTTACAAGATAATATGGAAAAATTACGCATGAAAGAATCACAATACAGAATCGTAATGAAAGAAACGGAATTATAATTTCATTATTATTTAGCTGCATTATTTACATTTGAAACCAATCATTATGATGTAGGGGAGACCGGGGCGAAACCGTCTACGGGGTGAAACCGTCAAATCAAATATCTCGGAACCTGTATATTGTGCGAACTCGCTATTAACATTGTAAACGCTGCTTATGGTACCCATGTGACCAACGGAGTTTCGGCAGGTTACCTGCCGTGTTATGATTTTTACGAGGGCAAACGTGTTTTCGGAAGGTGAAAGTGAAATTTTCTGCGCGTGGAAATTTTGTAATATCTGCAATAATATTTGCTCTCCAAATCTCCAGGTACGTGATTATAAAGAGTAATGCATGCTGAACACGAATCCAGTGTAGTTTTTTCATTATCGTTCATGTCTAATATTTCGTGGGCGATCAAACCTGAAACTTGTGTTTGGGGCGGGTCCGTCAGTAAGCACCCGGGGCGGGTCCGGCAGTCTCGACACTGTGGCGCGCCGGGCGCACGACTTCAGCTCACGGCGATTTCAGGTTAGGTTTCCCTCGAGCGTGATTCTGTCTTCCCTTGCACGTGCGTTAGTTTGTATACATAGGGAAATGGTACGCACGTATCGTCGCAAAACGACTCCCGTCGACAAGGAGAAACTCAAGAAGGCAGTTCTTGCGATGAAAAACGATAAAATGAGCGCTTACTCAGCCGCAAAACAATTCGATGTCCGGAGAACCACGTTGAACAACTGGTTGAAGAAGAACAACAATTAACAATTATTAACAATTATTAACAATTATTATTATTATTTATTATTAACAATTATTATTATTATTATTATTTATTAACAATTATTAACAATTATTTTTTAATAATGTTTTGCATAAAAATTAAAAAAAATAAATTTTTATATTTTTCTCTTAAAAAACAATTATTAAAATGTGTCGTATCATTTTTCAGGATCAGATGTACGTATTTGTATTGAAAATGCAGTGCGACGGATCCGCCCCGGGGGGGGGGGGTGACGGTTCCACCCCGGCATTTTTGAGATTTCAATTTTTCCACCGTTGTCGTTTTTGCTCAATACCGTTTAAACAAAGCGACGTAGACAAAAATTTCCTATATAAATTTTGTAGCTGAAGGTTCACTCTTTACAATGATATACCACATTTAACTAAAATTATTTATTTTGTTGTAAAAAATCGGCACCGAAAAAAAAACTGACGGTCTCACCCCGGTCTCCCCTACGGAACTCTTTGATGCCGTGAGTAATGCATCGTCTCATAATTTATAAATTAAATTACATATGTATGAATGTATTGCAGGAAATTATTTTTACAAAATCTAAATATGTCTTTGGATGTCTTTTCTCTCCTTATATTTTCCGCCCTGTAGTTCAACTTCTCTTGTGTAAACATTTATAACTACAGCTATCGATGTAATATCTCCCAAACAATATTGCCGGTTCTTTAAAGAACCAACAGTCATGATGCACATAACTGGACGCAATGTATCTAACCATTATTTGACTGGGACGCGGCTATTTTCAGGTAGGAAGACATATCGTTTGTAGCAACAGTTTAGCGTCATGCAAGAGATGCATGTATGTACACACATCGACAGGAATGCCTAGCCATTTGATATAGAACGTCAGATGTCAAATGTCCAGGCATTCCTGCCGGTGACCTTACAATTACAATAGACAGAACAGTTCTTTGCGTAGTAAATTAAAAAATTTTATTTAAATTAAGAATATAAAGCTTGAAATACGTAAAAATCTATAGAAACACATGTGTAATATTGTAAACGTTGTTAATAGTTAGTAGTTACAAAGTAGTAAGTCAATTGCAAAAAGTTATACCAGAGGCTTTAATCGTGAGCTTGTTAGTTTTAATGAGAACCAGAGGCGTTAATCGTGAGCTGGTTAGTTTTAATGAGAACCAGAGGCGTTCATCGTGAGCTGGTTATAGTTTTAATGAGAACCAGAGGCGTTAATCGTGAGCTGGTTAGTTTTAATGACAACCATAAGCGTTAATCGCGAGCTGGTTAGTTTTAATGAGAACCAGAGGCGTTAATCGTGAGCTGGTTAGTTTTAATGAGAACCAGAGGCGTTAATTGTGAGCTGGTAAGTTTTAATTAGAAACAGAGGCGTTAATTGTGAGCTGGTTAGTTTTAATCAGAACCAGAGGTGTTCATCGTGAGCTGGTTATAATTTTAATGAGAACCAAAGGCGTTAATCGTGAGCTGGTTAGTTTTAATGACAACCATAGGCGTTAATCGCAAGTTGGTTAGTTTTAATGACAACCATAGGCGTTAATCGCGAGCTGGTTAGTTTTAATGAGAACCAGAGGCGTTAATCGTGAGCTGGTTAGTTTTAATCAGAACCAGAGGCGTTCATCGTGAGCTGGTTATAGTTTTAATGACAACCATAGGCGTTAATCGCGAACTGGTTAGTTTTAATGAGAACCAGAGGCGTTAATCGCGAGCTGGTTAGTTTTAATAAGAACCAGAGACGTTAATCGTGAGCTGGTTAGTTTTTATCAGAACCAGAGGCGTTAATCAAGAGCTGGTTAGTTTTAATCAGAACCAGAGGCGTTCTTCGTGAGCTGGTTATAGTTTTAATGAGAACCAGAGGCGTTAATTACGAGCTGGTTAGTTTTAATGACAACCGGAGGCGTTAATCGTGAGCTGGTTAGTTTTTATGAGAACCAGAGGCGTTAATCGTGAGCTGGTTATACTCCACAAGTAATTTGTTGCAGACATAATATTCGAACGTATATATTATACATTTTTACTAATAAAATAAATAAGCAAAGAACTGTTGGTAAATAAAAGTGTATCTTTTTAAAGGCAATGTTTACAAAAAGCATGTCAATATTGTATCTTTATTTCTTTTGCAGGCGACGGGTGAAAATGCAGCAGGTGAAGAGAAACGGTGAACATGGTACACAGCTTACCAAGTGTACTGAAAACGAGTCCATCAATTATGTCGAATCAGTGGAACCACTGTGCGACAAGATAGATTCGAACATCAGTATCAAGGTAATGCAGTGCCAAGATACGGAAATTATACCAGGTACGTATGTAGAAGCAGTTTTACATAGCGAAGATTACAAAAATCTCGTAATCGACAAAGGCCCTATGGATACAAATTGTATCCAAGAAAGCAGGATTGAAGGCCGTCGCTTTGAAACATTGTGTGTTTCTACTAAAATGTCGATCGATGAATGTATCGATTTTTTGGAATCAGTGAAATTACTGTCCGACCAGATGGATTCACAAAACTGTACTGAAGAAGTACACAGTTTGAAACCAGTAGAAGTTACGCACGAAAATGTGGAACATTGCAAGGATGACAATAATCTTGTTATCGAAAAAGGCCCTATGGATACGAATCGTATCCAAGAAAGCATGTTTGAAGGCCGTCGCATTGAAACATTTTGTGGTTCTACTGGCGATGAATCTGTCGATATTTCGAAATCAGTGGTTACTCCCGGTACGATAGATGTGAAGCTTCGTACCCAAGAAACGTGCTTGGCTCTAACGCCGAAATGCACAGGTACGTACGACAATGTCCAATATTGCGAAGATGACGATATTGAACTTTATATTCTTGTTGAGGGTGCGAAGGAACCTACCTATGTCCGGAAATCTGTGGAATCACTGGTTAGTCCCGGTACGATGGATGTGGAGCTTCGTACCCAACAAACGTGCCCGGCTGAAATGCCGGAATGCACAGATTATGTCCAACATTGGACATTACCTGAAGATGACGAGATTGAGAACTTTACTCTTGTTATCGAGAAAGGCGGTACGGAAACAGGTCGTATCGCAGAACAAGAGTCTGTAGGTTGTCGCATTATGGACTCATCTTTTTACTTAAAAGAATTGCATCGGACGTTTGATATTCATAAATCCAAGGCAGTATTTCAATGCTCATTTGAAGGTTGGACATGCGTAAAATCTCGTCGCCGTGGGTTACTCACGCAATTCTTCTTCAAATGTCAAACGTGCAACTTTGAAGACAATTTTTGGTCTGAACCTGTAGATTCCGACGAAATATTAGATATTAATACAGTTGCTGTAGCTGGAACAATAATAGCTGGAATTGGTTACGCCCAGCTAGAAGAGCTATGTGCAGCCATGAACATTCCTTGCATGGCTGAACACACATATATTAAGTATCGCGAAGACTTAGTTGACAGTTTTCTAGAAACGGCCATGGAAAGTATGAAAATGGCAGCCGAGGAGGAAAAACAACTCGCGATAGAAAAAAATGAAACGATAAATGGTATTCCGTATATAACAATTGTTGCGGATGGCAGTTGGATGAAGAGATCGTACGGTAAAGCGTACGATTCACTTTCCGGTGCAGGTGCCATAATCGGTTACCGCACAAGGAAAATTCTCTTCGTTGGCATCCGCAAAAAATATTGCACGGTATGCGACGTAGCGGAGCGAAGAAATTGTAAAGCAAAAACTCATAAATGCTACAAAAATTTTGATCGCGACGCAAGCTCCACAAGTATGGAGAGCGATGCCATTGTAGGTTTCAATAATAGCCTGGAAATGCACGGATTGGTATACAGAACACTTATCGCCGATGGCGACAGTAATGTGTATCACTGTATACTCAAAAATGACCCATATCGCGAAATGAAGGTAAGGGTACAAAAAATAGAATGTACCAACCATCTGCTTCGTAATCTGAGGAATAAATTAAAAAACGTGGCTGAAACAACTCGGCCAAAAGGGCAACAAAAGAAACGTAATTTTGTACAGCTTAGAAATATTGTAAAGAGCAACATTTTACCAATACGAAAAGCGATTATGGAACTAGCTTCTTTACGAAGAAAAGAAAACATACCTCCTCATTTGCAGGCTTCGAAATTACGAGAAGATATATTGAACATGATTCCTAGCCACGTATTTGGTGAACATACGGAATGTAAGAAACGCGGTCGTAAATGCGAAGATGAAACGAAGACAAACTACGTAAACGATTTGAAACTGTATGGTCTGTACCAAAAAATACAGATTGCTGTAAGATATTGTTGCGCCCGTGCCGAGACATTCGTACTTGTGGGCCCGAAATTGGCTCCGCTCCGCAGAAGTTTCAAGTCGAAGCGCGTCCCTTGACAACGGGGACGCATAGAATTATTGATTTAATGACCGCCTCTGTTCTGGTGACTCGTTTTTGTTCGGACTGGTTTCCCAGAACTCTTTACTGTATTCCGTTCTGAGCCTGAATAAATCCGAGTCCTTTTTAACGAGTGTGGTTATTTCTGCGATCCCGGGAGTACGCGGACGCGTTCGCGAGTGCGCGCGACTCAAAGAGCGAACGGAGCGTAAAATTTTGGGGGCTCGTCCGAAATCGCGCGTGTGAGTGTGTGTGCCATGACGACGCTAGTTGCGACGAGAAAGAGACGTCTGGTGGACTCTTCGGAACCTGCGACGGAGTCGGCAGCTTTAGAGACGGCAGCTCTCCAAGCCGTGCTACAGGAGATGCGGCAGATGCGCCAGGAGCAGGCGCAACGTGATGAGGAACTCGCCGCAATGTTTCGCCGGCACGATGAGGAGGTCCAATTTTTACGGGGAGACCGGTTGCTTTCTCAGGAAACACAGCTAAGTCCTTCCAATATTAGAGCGAATCGCGGTCCGGAAGTAGAAGCCGTTGGTGCGGGAAACGGCGCGCGCAGTGAAATCGGGTATAAACTTAAACCTGACACGTTTGACGGTGTGGTTCCGTTGCGAGAGTTTTTCACGCAATTTAATTTAATCGCGCGCGCGAATCAATGGAACGATGCGAACAAAACCGTAGCTTTGGCGTCGTGCTTAAGGGAAAAAGCGCGTTCTGTCCTAGAATCGATGGAAAATTTAGAGAATTTGGGTTACGAAGAACTAAAGTCCAAATTAGAACTACGTTTCGGTGAAGGGCAACTTTCGCAAAATTATTATACTCAGTTCACGAACAGAAGGCAACGATTCGGGGAAGATTTCGCTACTTTCGGTTACAAATTGGAAAGGCTCTCTCGATTAGCTTATCCTGAGTGTCCCTACGCGGTTCGAGACAAGATCGCGTGCGCTCAATTTGTTTCTTCCCTTTCGGACGGATTTGTTAAAAGGACTCTTCAGCTAGAAGGCATTACCTCGCTGAAGTTGGCCATGGAGAAGGCAAAGGCCGTCAAAATTATACAGGAAGGAAATTTTGAAAAAAAGAGGGATTTTGAGAATCGATTTGAGAAGGGAAAGGATAGGGGCGTGAAGAGTAATGTAAAGGGAGACGGAGATGAAAAAATCGAAGAAAGAGAAAAAAAGGTTATGGTTATGGGCGGAGGGACTGGAATAGAACAAAAGAGTGTTGGAATTGTGGAAAAGAGAGACATTTGCGGTTTGAGTGTCCTGAGAACAAGGGAAACTCGGTTTAGTTGCTCTCGGCGGGGGGAGAACAACAGAAGTGGACGTTACCCCGAGTGTTAGTTGTTCTCAAACTTTTTCTGTTAATCGAATAAAGTCAAGTTCAAGCTATTTTAGTTATAAAGGGATGTTGGATGGTAACGAGTGTTGTTTCAAGGTAGATACGGGTTCAGACGTTTCGATTCTTAGTAGAAGAATGGTTAGAGAGGGCAAGCACGTTATTCAAATTAAGGACAATTCTCTTAGATACCCCACTAGAGAGGTAGTTCCCATTGAATTTAAGGTCATGGCAAAAGTTCTCTTGGGAAGGTATTTCGTGGAAATTCCTATGTATGTGATAGACATGGATGACGATTGTTTATTTGGTGTAGATTTCCTAAGGAAGATAAATTTAGAAAATGTTTTCGAATCTGCTTTCGTTTCTTCGGAGTCTGATAAAGAAGAGGTTTTGAGTTGTTCTCGAATTCAAGTTTCTTCCGAAAGAGCTCCATTCTTGAAAGAACTCTATACTAGTAATTTTTCAAATTTAGATGAGGCCCAGAAAGTAATTTTTACGGATTTCTTAGAGGAGTATCAGGATGTATTTTCCGAGGAGACTGTTGCTGGTAATTGTGGAGTCGTCGAGCATGTCATCAATTTAGAAGATTTTTCTCCCATTAAGCAGGTTCCTCGTCGAATTCCCTTACGAATGCGAGAGGAAGTAGAAAAGATTATTGAGGAAGCAAGGGGTCATAGAAGAGTCGCAAAGTCCGTGGGTCTCTCCTGCTGTTTTGGTAAGGAAAAAAGATGGAACGTTGAGATTTTGCGTCGATTATAAAATGGTCAATGCAATAACTAAAAAAGATTCGTTTCCCTTGTGTAGAATAGATGACATTTTCGATCAGCTTTCGGGAAACTTTTGGTTTTGCCCTCTGGATCTTAAAAGTGGTTATTGGCAGGTGAAGATTCGTCTTGAGGATAGAGAAAAGAATGCCTTTTCTATTGGACGTGGGTTATGGCAATTCACTGTAATGCCTTTTGGGCTGTGTAATGCCCCTGCTACCTTTGAGCGTTTAATGGAAAAAGTATTGCGAGGATTACTATATAAAATTTGTTTGGTTTATTTGGACGATGTAATAATTTTCGGTAAAAATTTTAATGAAATGCTGGAGAATTTAAAGAAAGTGCTCTCACGGTTACGTTCTTCTAATCTTAAAGTAAACCCTAAAAAATGTATTCTCTTTGCAAAGGAAGTAAAATATTTGGGACATACAGGGTGTTTTAAAATTAAGTGCATTAAATTTGTGTAATGAAAGAAGAAATCAATACAAGCATTTTAAGTATAGAAACCATGGGTCGGCAACGCTTCGTTACGGCGTTATAAGCGTATAAAGTAAATCGTCACAAGTACTACGCCCGCGTTGTAGTTTGTTTGCCTCTCGTTTGTTTACTTCTCAAGGTGCTTGCAAGTTCTTTCTTTCACGTTCCTCGTGTTTTCTCAGCCAAGCTGTAGTGATCACGTTGTCAGTCGAGCTGTGCTACTCACAGTGAGAAACGAGTAGCTGGTAATAAACGAGTAGCTTTATTTTCTTTGAAATAATCATGAACCGCCACAATGGATACACTTGGGAGGAACTCGCAGACATACACTTTCGGCGCTGCTGGAGGCAACTGTGCGCTCGCTCAGAGGATGTATCAAGAAAGATACCCGAACAGAAGACTGCCGAACCGGAGGACTTTTGTTAACGTTGATCAAGGTCTGAGGGAAACGGAATCATTGCAATCGAAGATGTACAACGCAGGGAGAAATAGGTCAATACGTACTCCACAGTTTAAGGAAGAAGTATTAGAGCAATTTGAAGATAATCCATCAACAAGTACTAGAATTATTGCACGCGAGCTCCATGTTAATAACAGTCTTGTTTGGAATATTGTCCATGACAATTTGCTTCATCCGTTTCATCGGCAAAAGGTGCAAGCTCTTCGCCCCGATGATTTTCCGGCTCGTGTTGCCTTTGTTAATTGGTTTCTGCAATAAAGAGCTCTCCAACCTGAATTTCCAGCTCGTGTTTCGTTTACCGACGAAGCAAGCTTCACGCGTGAAGCCATCGTTAACACTCACAACAGTCATGTGTGGGCTGAAGATAATCCACATGCCACTTTCATTCGTGGTCACCAAGAACGTTTTACGGTGAATGTGTGGGCGGGAATACTTAATGATTTCTTAATCGGGCCCTACCTTATGCCTTTCAGGCTTAATGGGCGCAATTCTGGTATTCCTGCAGCAAGTCCTGCCGGAACTTATGGAAGACGTACCGCTCGCAATTAGAAAGGTCATGTGGTTTCAGCACGACGGTGCTCCACCGCACTTTACGGCTGAAGTACGCAATCACCTGACAGATACTTTCGGCGACAGATGGATTGGGCGGGGTGAACCTGTTACGTGGCCTGCAAAATCACCAGATTTAACGCCTCTCGATTTCGTCTTCTGGGGTGCAATGAAAAGTATGATTTATTCTGAACAAGTCGAATCTGAGGAGGATCTGGTCGCTCGCATCGTTGAGGCATCTGAAACCATCCGACACATGCCTGAAATATTCCAAAGAACGCGACAGTCATTGCTCCGTTGCTATGACTTTTGCCGTAACATTGGCGGTCGTAACTTTGAACATTTACTGTAAACATGTCAAATTAACAGAATAAAATAATTGCATCGCAGACGTTATGACAATTTAGTTTAAACGCCCATAACGCCGTAACGAAGCGTCGCCGACCCATGGTTCCTATACTTAAAATGCTTGTATTGATTCCTTCTTTCATTACACAAATTTAATGCACTTAATTTTAAAACACCCTGTATAGTCTCTTCGGGAGGTGTTACTACAAATCCTGAAAAGATCTCTGCTGTGAAGGATTGGCCGATTCCACATAACAAGAAGCAGCTTCGAAGTTTCCTAGGGTTTTGCTTATATTATCGGAAATTTGTAAAAGGATTTTCTTCTTTGGCCAAACCTTTATATGCTCTAACAGAAAATCAGGTTAAATTTTCTTGGGACGAGAGGTGTCAAAATGCATTTTTAAAGTTGAAACAAGTGTTATCTTCTTCTCCAATGTTATCCTTCCCAAGTGGGGAGGGAGAGTTTATTTTGGACACTGACGCTTCGAGTGTTGGAATTGGCGCAGTCCTTTCACAAAAGCAAGATGGAGTAGAAAAAGTCATTGCTTATTTCAGTCGTGTACTTAGCAAGTCTGAAAGGAATTATTGCGTTACCCGTCGAGAACTCTTGGCGATAGTCGATTCTATTAATTTTTTCCGGCATTACCTTTTGGGGCGGAAGTTCTTGATCCGTACGGATCATGTTTCCCTTAGGTGGTTGATGTCCTTCAAAGACTTAGAAGGGCAATTGGCGCGTTGGCTGGAGAGACTCCAGCAATATAAGTTCGAGATTTTCCATCGCAAAGGTTTGATTCACAAGAATGCCGATGGGTTTTCTAGACGACATGTTGTCTTGCCTTGATCGGCCGGATCGTGCTTTTGATCTTGCCTTGACCGTCCGGATCGTGCTTTTCATCTTGCTTTGACCGGCCGGATTGTGCTTTTTATCTTGCCTTATAACTTAAAAAGAACTTAACAAAAAGGTATTTAATTGTTTTGGAAAGCTCTCGATGTAAGCTAGAAGAATATGTAATGAAAAGTGGTGGTTTCACTTAAGAAATTGAAGGTGACCTTTACGTGTCCTTCAAGCAACTATTCAAGGTCAAACTAATGGCACCATCTTATGTCTTCCACGAAACCATACAACTTTTGTCTGAAACATTTCTTTCTACAATCAAAAATAAGAAAGTTATTTGAGGTGGGACATTAAAATGGGACACCCTGTATATGGAGGGGTTACAGCCATAGTGTAACTTTTCTCAACCTATCGAGTTGATTTCAGTTTATACATGCAGTCTACACATGCGGAGATATGTTTAAAGAAAAAAAAGTAATCAACAAATTGACTTACATCATCACTATGGCTTAAACCCTACATCTTGTGATCTTATACACTATACAGAGTGTTTAGGATTGGATAAAAATTCGATAAAGTCGGTATAATGGGCGCTGTAGCGACAGCAAACGGCCCTGGTGCGAGCACAAACAACCCTCGGGATCGACCCGAGCTCGCCCGGAATCACCCGGTTGTCGCGCCTATTATTCCGACCTCGCGGTTGCACACCGCGCACGCGTTTCCTAATTTATGTATACCGCGCAACGCGTTACATCGTGGATCGATGGTGATTCGTCCTTTGCGAGCTCAACGACCCCCGTCGAGGGTCTCCTATCGGGACGAAGGACGATCGTGATCGATCCGCGCTCTCTTCTGTTCGGTCTCTCTAAGAGAAAAGTCGAGCTGGCCGTTCGCGGAAATTATAATCTCGGGAGTGTTCTCGAAAGTAATTGCGCGGCGTTCGTTAAGTTTCATCGCGAGCCGCACCCGCTCGATTGGTCGCCGCGTGAAACATCGTACATCGCTCTTTCGTTCACGTGAAAGGAAGAGTGAACCGGTATTCGTCGCGTTAGCACCCGATCGATTGGTCATCGCGCGAATTCCGGGAAATTGGGTACGCATCGAGCACCCGTGCAAAGGGTTGCCTCGTGCACACAAGTTTCGTCGCGATCTGCACCCGCTCGATTGGTCGTCGCGCGAAACGTATCATTCCCGAGTTTTCCGTTTGCCAAAGATTCGAAGTGGCGAATCATTGTAACGGATCACGCATTTACGCCGTGCGCGGTAGCGTGATCTTCCGAGAAAGAACCGTGTCGACGTCGATACCGTCACACGATTCAACCCGAGTTTTCGCGAGTGCATCCTTCCGATCGTTGCGAGAAACCGGCGAAGGCTCCGAGGAGCATTTATCTATTCAAGCGAAGCGGGCGGTCGATCCCGATATCGAGCCCGCTCGCGGCCATCTTGTCGTGCCGCTCCGTTCTCATCGTTAACGCGGAATTACCGCGTCTCGTACATTTAAGTTACGTTTCATGTAAAACTCGTGCCCGCTTTCGCGGTCCGAGTTACTATAAGGGCGTCTGAGCATCTCGCGAGTCATCGCGTTCGCGGTCGCTCATCTGCGTCACGAGCAAGATATCCGTCGGTCGCGTTCAAGATCTCCGATCGCGAGGGCGGTAACCACGCGCTCTTCAAGATCTCCGTTTCGCGAGCCATCGCAGAGGATCCGAGTGACGCAAGATTTCCGTTCCGACATCTCCGCAGATGCTCAGCCCGCTCGGTCGCGCGAGTGCGAAACATGTTGTAAACTTTCGTGTGAATAAATTGTGCTCGTGAATAAAAAACAAAAGTGCGCGTGTCATCTCTCTCCCCTCCTCGCGAATCCTCTCGGACCTTGCCTCGCGCCCTTGTCAGGGTGGTCCCGGCATTCAATTTCGTGTCCCGAGGTTACCTCGGCCGAGCACGAAACATTCTGGTCCTTCGAGCCGGATCGAGGCAATTCACTGTTCCGAGGAGTGCGGGAGTGTTTAGACGCGCACGTCTGTGGACTTGTCAGGCACAATGAGTGAACAACTGCTAGAAAGGCAATCCCAACGACTGCGAACGGTTGACCGCGCGCTGGACAACTTTAAGAAGATTGGAAGAAATAACTTGACAGCGGCGAAGATTCGCAGTCGAGTCAGTGCATTGAAAGACGTCTGGGCAGAGATTAAAGGTGGACACTTCGCCCTCCTGGCCGCTATCCCCATTGCTGAGCGAACGACTCACGAATACTTCCAGGATAACCAGTACGAGGCCTACGAGGAGAAGTATCAGATCACTTGCGACTATATGAACGAGTGTCTGGAGAAGCTGGAGCCGTATGTAAGTCCGAACCAATCTTTCGCTTCCGGACCACAGTCACCAATGTTGCCGTCGTCCGCGTTTTCGTTGTCACATCTTCCGCCGATAAAACTTCCTCCGTTTGACGGGAAGTACGAGGAATGGGAGAGCTTTCGCGATCGGTTTACGTCCCTTATTATCAATAATAAAGACGTCTCAAATTTCTCGCGTATGCATTATTTAATTTCATGCCTCCGGAATCGCGCTCTTGATTGCGTGAAAGATCTCAACGTTACCGCGGAGAATTTCGAAATTGCATGGAATATGTTGAACGCGCGCTTTGAAAACAAGCGCCGTTTAATCAGTATTCACATGTCCACGCTGCTCAATTTGCCAACGGTCTCGAAAGAATCCGCTCTCGAGTTGCAATCATTACGCGATAAAATAAATACAGCAGTCGCGGCTTTAAATAAATTAAATCGCACGCCAGAAGAGTTATGGAGCGATATTCTAATAAGTCTCGGGTCACAAAAACTCGATGCAGTAACGCGAAAGGCATGGAATCTAAGGTTTAGTGAGGATCGGAATCCTCCGTCATATGACGAATTTAAAAAATTCTTGGATAACCGAATCCGAGCTCTCGAAGATTGGAAGCTCCCCCCTTCTTCCTCCGACAAGTCAAAAAATCCGAATACTCATAAGATTAGCGCAAATGTGTGCGCAAAAACTTTCCCGCCATGTTCGTTATGCAAAGCGAAGCATGCTTTCTCGGTCTGTCCGCAGTTTACCGGGAAGAGTCCGAATCAACGACGAGAGATTGTACAAAAGGAGAGGCGGTGTTTCAATTGTTTAAGTCAAAATCACGGAGCAAAAACGTGCTCCAGTACATATACATGTCGTCTTTGTCAAAAGAAACATCACACGCTGCTTCACGTGGATTCCGACTCTTCCGCGAAACCCGCAGAGGTCACGGCGTCGACCGAAACGCCGAAAACCGTTGAATCGAAAAGTAACGAAATAAATTCGTTGTTTGCGTCGTCGCATGCCAATCGTTCGCATGTTTTGCTCGCTACGGCTCGGATCACCGTCAGCTCGTCGTCGGGCCGTTCGGTCGTCGTGCGAGCCTTGCTCGATCAGGGCTCCGAAATGACCTTTATAACCGGGGAACTCGCGCAGTGTTTACGGCTGGAGAAAATTCGAATGCCGACTTCGGTTTCGGCTGTCGGGTGTGTAAACGCAGGAACTTATCGTTACGCGGCTCGAGTAACGATCTCTCCGAAAAACAAACAGACTCCGGCATTCTCGACAACCGCGTTGATTTTAAAATCGCTAACGGCATACGCGCCCAAGCGCTTGCCGATCGAGCATACGTTGGCTCATCTCGAGGATCTCCCATGGGCTGATCACGACCCCATGAGCGCAGATCCTATAAGTATCATTATAGGCGCTGATTTGTACAGCGCTCTTATAACAAATGGAATTCGAAAGGGGGCGGTAGGACAGCCTATCGCTCAAAATTCGGTGTTGGGATGGGTAATATCGGGGCCCATCGCTTCTTCTCAGGTGGCATCTCACGCCACATCGGTTGAATCGTCGTGCAATCAACCATCGTTCATGGTGAATGCTCACCATTGTCTCAATTCCCTGTCGCTCGAACAGGAGCTCAGACGGTTTTGGGAAATCGAAGAGATTCCGCGAAAGGCGAATCTCACTCCCGAGGATGAAAAATGCGAGGAGCATTTTCGCCTCACTCACTCACGCTGTCCTGACGGACGATATATGGTTCGCCTTCCATTTAAGGAGGGCCCTCCGATCGAAATTGGGCATTCTCGAGCTATCGCCGAGAAATGTCTCAAAGGGTTAATTCGGAGATTCGCTACTCATCCGGAGCAAAAGGAAGAGTACTCCGAATTTCTTCGCGAATACGAAGCTCTCGGGCACATGCAAGAAGTGCCGGCTTCTAGCTCAGCGGATACGCAATGCGTTTTTATTCCGCATCATCCGGTAATCCGGGAAGGTAGTACCACTACACATCTGCGTGTAGTGTTTAATGCGTCATGCCTCACGTCTAACGGATCATCGTTAAATACTCATCTTCTATCTGGTCCTAAGCTTCAACCCGATCTGCCAGTCGTCATTTTACAGTGGCGTCAATTTCCATTCGTGTATACGGCCGATGTCACAAAAATGTACCGACAAATCTTAGTTGATCCGCGCGACGTGACGTATCAGAGGATTCTATGGCAGGAGAATCCATCCGAACCTCCTCGTGAATTCATATTGCTCACAGTAACGTACGGTACTGCGTCGGCTCCGTTCTTGGCGCTTCGCGTTATCGAGCAATTAGTCCTTGACGAAGGAGCGGCCTTTCCGTTGGCCGTTATCATTCTTCGCAAGAAAAAAATATATCGACGACGTTCTCTTTGGCGACGACAATCGCGATCGCCTTCGTCAAGCTCGCGATCAACTCAGAGCACTCTTAAAAAAGGGCGGCATTGAGCTACGAAAATGAGCGAGCAACGACTCGGAGCTCTTGTCAGATATCGATCCGGCAAATCATGGTCTCGCATGCAATAAAATTTTGCAAACTGACGAGAATTTAAAGATACTCGGAATTAGCTGGAATCCCGCGCGAGATGTATTCCAGTTTCAAGTCACTATCGAAGTCCAAGTTCCGAACTCAAAACGAACAATTCTCTCCATGATCGCGAAGTTATTTGACCCGCTCGGATGGGTCACCCCGGTAACGATTACCGCGAAAGTTTTTATGCAACGATTGTGGCGTATCAAACTCGAATGGGACAACGAGCTCCCCCCTGACGTATTTCACGACTGGCAAATGATTTACAATAAGATATCCGCGCTAAATGAGATACGGCTACCGCGTTGGACGGGTCAGGAGTCAGACTCCGTTCGCTGTGAGTTGCACGGCTTCGCCGATGCATCTACCGTTGCATACGCCGCCGTCATATATCTTCGCGTCATTTCAAAGTCGGGCGACGTAACAATTTCGCTGCTCGCGGGAAAGTCGAAAGTCGCTCCGATCAAAACGCTGAGCGTCCCCCGGTTGGAGCTCTCCGCCGCGTTATTATTGGCTGAGTTAATGGAATTTGTTCAAGAATCACTCGCGGTTGATGTATCCGCGCGCTATTGCTGGAGCGACTCCGAAATCGTACTCGCATGGTTGAGACAACACCCGTCTCATTGGAAAACGTTTGTCGCAAATCGCGTGTCGAAAATTCAGTCGCTTCTCCCGAACGTGATATGGCGTCACGTGACTACTGAGGACAATCCCGCAGATTGTGCATCTCGCGGATTACTCGGCCACGAATTAGTGAACCACCCGTTATGGTGGCAAGGACCACCATGGCTCGTTCTCTCCAGAAAAATGGCCTGAAGGCCGTACCCCGAGTCTCGCGGAAACTCCGCTCGAAGAAAGAGTCGCCAATGTGCACGTGGCAAACCCTCCCGTATCGTGGGATCTCGCAGAAAAATATTCAGATTGGTCTAGACTTATTCGCGTCACCGCGTACATTATGAAATTTGTTTCGCGCTGTCGCCGCGTGGATAAGTCGTCGGCTCTCGCGTCTCAAGGACTCGCCTTGTCGGCCCAAGAATGTCGTCACGCTCGCACATTCTGGCTCAAGACGATTCAATCCGAGCTATTTTCCGACGAACTTACCGCGCTAATCAATAATAAACAATTAAATTTTTGAAAAGCCCGCTTTTGTCGTTAAATCCATTTGTGGATAACGAAGGACTGCTCAGAGTCGGAGGACGCTTAAAAAACGCTCCGATCTCATTCAACGCCAAGCATCCAATATTACTCGCGTCGCATCCGTTGGTAACTCTAATCATTCGGCAAGCTCATTCGAGAGCGCTTCACGCAGGCACGCAGCTAACGCTCGCAACGTTGCGACAAGATTTCTGGATCTTACGAGCTCGGAGCTCGGTCCGATCTGTGATACATAAATGCGTAACTTGCACGCGTGAAAATGCAGTCGTGCCTCAACAGCTCATGGGAGATCTTCCTACGCTGCGAGTATCTCCGCCACCGCGCAGTTTTTTACATTGCGGTCTCGATTACGCGGGACCCGTACAAGTTCGCGCTTCCGGTGGCCGCGGAATTATCTCGAGAAAAGCTTATATCGCGCTATTCGTCTGTCTCGCAACCCGCGCGATACACTTAGAGTTAGTAGGAAATTATTCCACGTCCGCATTCTTAGATGCTTTCTCTCGGTTCAGCGCTCGTCGAGGATTGCCGAAATCAATGTACTCCGATAACGGAACAACGTTCGTCGGAGCCGATAAAGAGTTGTCGCAAGCATATCAAGCCGCAGTTAACGATCCGAATTTTCTCAACGCTACCGCGTCCGATAATGTCAAGTGGCATTTCATTCCCCCATCCGCGCCACATTTCGGTGGTTTATGGGAAGCAGGGGTCCGTAGCGTAAAACATCATCTCCGCCGAGTACTCAAAGATCACACGCTCACATTTGAAGAGCTAACGACTTTATTGTGTAGAATCGAAGCGTGTCTTAATTCGCGTCCCCTCGCACCGTTGAAAGACACGTTAGATGACTACGAAGTCTTAACGCCTGGACATTTTTTAATCGGATCTGCGATCACGGTCAATCCGGAGCCCTCTTTGTTAGATTTACAAGAAAATCGGCTGTCGAGGGTGGCAGCGCGTTCGTCATTCGACCGAACGATTCTGGAAATTGTGGCAAACCGATTACGTAAACACGTTGCAACAACGTATTAAATGGAAAAAATTGAAAACGCCCGTGAGAATGGGGCAACTCGTTTTATTGCGGAATGCCACATTGCCTCCTTGTAAATGGGAGCTCGGCCGAATCACTCAGTGCCACGCCGGCTCCGATGGATTGATTCGCGTAGTAACTGTCAAAACCGCGACGTCTGAGTATACCCGCCCTATCGTGAAACTATGTTTGCTCCCGATTGACTGTGAGACGCCTTCTGACGAGACTTCCGACAACGATTAGAATTCTCTTCAGCTTCCGCGTCCCTAATCGGTTCGTCACGGCGGGCGGCCCGTGCAATATTCCCCCGCATAGACAAGTAAGTAAGTGTACAGCGTAATTAAGTACAGCGTTGTAAAATAAAGTTCTGTGATAGTTATGTAAGTCTGCGTTCGATTAGTTTATAAGATTCATTGCGTCCTCATATCGACCTCCTCGAATCTCGTCAAATACATGGGGTTTTCTTTAATGGAGGAAGAAAATTTCGAAACTAAAGCTTCGAGGCGGGCGGTATGTTTAGGATTGGATAAAAATTCGATAAAGTCGGTATAATGGGCGCTGTAGCGACAGCAAACGGCCCTGGTGCGAGCACAAACAACCCTCGGGATCGACCCGAGCTCGCCCGGAATCACCCGGTTGTCGCGCCTATTATTCCGACCTCGCGGTTGCACACCGCGCACGCGTTTCCTAATTTATGTATACCGCGCAACGCGTTACATCGTGGATCGATGGTGATTCGTCCTTTGCGAGCTCAACGACCCCCGTCGAGGGTCTCCTATCGGGACGAAGGACGATCGTGATCGATCCGCGCTCTCTTCTGTTCGGTCTCTCTAAGAGAAAAGTCGAGCCGGCCGTTCGCGGAAATTATAATCTCGGGAGTGGTTCTCGAAAGTAATTGCGCGGCGTTCGTTAAGTTTCATCGCGAGCCGCACCCGCTCGATTGGTCGCCGCGTGAAACATCGTACATCGCTCTTTCGTTCACGTGAAAGGAAGAGTGAACCGGTATTCGTCGCGTTAGCACCCGATCGATTGGTCATCGCGCGAATTACGGGAAATTGGGTACGCATCGAGCACCCGTGCAAAGGGTTGCCTCGTGCACACAAGTTTCGTCGCGATCTGCACCCGCTCGATTGGTCGTCGCGCGAAACGTATCATTCCCGAGTTTTCCGTTTGCCAAAGATTCGAAGTGGCGAATCATTGTAACGGATCACGCATTTACGCCGTGCGCGGTAGCGTGATCTTCCGAGAAAGAACCGTGTCGACGTCGATACCGTCACACGATTCAACCCGAGTTTTCGCGAGTGCATCCTTCCGATCGTTGCGAGAAACCGGCGAAGGCTCCGAGGAGCATTTATCTATTCAAGCGAAGCGGGCGGTCGATCCCGATATCGAGCCCGCTCGCGGCCATCTTGTCGTGCCGCTCCGTTCTCATCGTTAACGCGGAATTACCGCGTCTCGTACATTTAAGTTACGTTTCATGTAAAACTCGTGCCCGCTTTCGCGGTCCGAGTTACTATAAGGGCGTCTGAGCATCTCGCGAGTCATCGCGTTCGCGGTCGCTCATCTGCGTCGCGAGCAAGATATCCGTCCTCAGCCCGCTCGGTCGCGCGAGTGCGAAACATGTTGTAAACTTTCGTGTGAATAAATTGTGCTCGTGAATAAAAAACAAAAGTGCGCGTGTCATCTCTCTCCCCTCCTCGCGAATCCTCTCGGACCTTGCCTCGCGCCCTTGTCAGGGTGGTCCCGGCATTCAATTTCGTGTCCCGAGGTTACCTCGGCCGAGCACGAAACACAGAGCATCGTGTTTGTTATATCGCAAAGCCCGATCTACAATAAGGGTTTAAGCGCAGTAGCAGTACATCGTAAGATTAATAATATAATTATATAAAAATATGTGTAGTATATATGGAGGGGTTACAGCCATAGTGCAAGTCACTTTTCTCAACCTATCGAGTTGATTTGAGTTCATACATGCAGTCTACACATGCGGAGATATGTTTCAAGAGAAAAAAGTGATCAACAAATTGACTTACATCATCACTATGGCTTTAACCCTACATCTTGTGATCTTATACACTATACAGAGCATCGTGTTTGTTATATCGCAAAGCCCGATCTACAATAAGGTTTTAAGCGCAGTAGCAGTACATCGTAAGATTAATAATATAATTAATAATATAATTATATAATAATATGTGTAGTATATATGGAGGGGTTACAGCTATAGTGCAAGTCACTTTTCTCAACCTATCGAGTTGATTTGAGTTTATACATGCAGTCTACACATGCGGAGATATGTTTCAAGAGAAAAAAGTGATCAAGAAATTGACTTACATCATCACTATGGCTTTAACCCTATCTTGTGATCTTATACACTATACAGAGCATCGTGTTTGTTATATCGCAAAGCCTGATGTACAATGAGGTTTTAAGCATGTTTTAAACGCAGTAGCAGTGCATCGTAAGAGACCGGTTTTTCTAATGTGATACATCGTAGCCATTTTTTAATTAACAGTTTGAGCACCCACGTGATTTCGCCAATACCCTCATAGAGTTTAAGCTAGTGCGGACTCCATCTCCAAAAAGAGATAATCCCAGCACCCACTGGCTTAAACTCTGAAAGTCTCGTCGATGCGGGCTCTGCCATTTTTAACCTTTTTTACTATTTCCTTACGATCTACACTGTTCTACTGCGCTAAAATCAGCTAAAACCTCATTGTACATCGAGCTTAATGTCGAGTGCAGCAAATTCCTCTGTTACATTTTTGCAGTATTAAAAAAACGGAAATATTTACTTGTGAATGAAACGCATTGAAAAAACGCATGTAAAAAAATATTAAAATAAAATTAAGAATATGTTATACGTGAAGTAGAAGAGGCATCTGTTCATTTTTGGCAAAATAAAAAATATTGAAAATAAAAGAAACATTCTTCGCAAAATAAAAAAATCTTGAAAATAACAGATGCTTAAGCAAGAGATCGACGGCACCTTCTTTCTTTAAAAAAAGCAACCTATGTCAATGACGTTCTTCGGGTTCTTCAGGCTCTTCAGGTTCGTCAGGTTCGTCAGGTTCATTATATTGTACCTGATCTCTTTGGTTTCTTCCTCTTTCCTCTCTCTCGATCCATACTTGGAACTTGCGAGTCTGAGGACTAAAAACAGTTTTATGTATGGCTATTTTTATAAGACAGAGGATTACAGAT
>JASTWR010002107.1:0-26393 GCA_030770355.1 Harpagoxenus sublaevis
AGCGACGCGAACTTTGCCGGGTTTGTTATTAGCTAACGCTTCGATATACGACTTTTCTCGCCCGCTGCTAGTACCAGGCTGCGGATTTTCGTTCACGGGTTTACGCGGAAGCAAAGGCTGCATATAACAATTATGATTCATAGGTTGCAGCGAGCGACACGTCTTGCAGTACGCTATGCCGCAATCGTGTCTCATTCGCGCCGATTTCACGAAACGCCCGCAACCCTCGCAAATTCGAACGGAATTACATACGCTCGCGTTTGATTTTCCGTCGTACGATTTTTCCGCGCGATGACGCGCGAAACACGAATCGCCGAAAAACGTGCGATTACACGTTTCACATCTAACCATCCGCGCAGAGGGGTCTTCGCACGACGTCGCGGCGTAACACCGCGGGCAGTTCTTTGCGCAACGATGTCCTCTGTCCTTGCGAAAGCCCTTGTTACACGCCACGCAATATCCACCGCGAGAACCGGCCGCTGCTTTTAAACTCAGTATTGGATTAAAATGACACTAACGCCTGTAGTACATTAAGTTTAATCGATACTCGGCTTCACGACCTAGAGTACGGAGTAACTCGTAACCGTCGTACATCGGTTCCGCCCCGCGACCAAAAGTATGAAAGTTATATACTACTATCGCTATATTCTCCGCGGCGAGAAACCGTTGAAAACGCTCGATTTCGTGAATCCCGCATCCCTCTTCGGGAATCGTAATGCCGACGTTCCTTACTAATTCTAACGCTAACTCGCGCTGTAACACGGAAGTCCGGCCTCTGACGGAATTCCAGCGTTCGTGTAGCTCTCCCGTGCGAAGATTTCCGCGCTCGCAATAAACTCGCGCCACTACGAGCGCACGCGGGAGACACAAATTATCCGTATTACCGAGCTGCAGAATCGAGCGCTTAGCGACGTCCTCCCGAGTCAATTTATTCGCTACGCCGCCTCGGCCCACGGGAGCTGTCACGTTAAAAACGCGTATTACAAAATTTTCAGCGATATCGAGTCCTCCGGCGCTTTGGGCTACCGAACTCACGAGCCCCCATATGTCCTCGGGAGTTAAATCGCGTGACGGACGAAACGACAGCCCTGCCGGTCCTCGCGTTAGATCCGCCGAATCGTACGTTAAGCCTACGTAGTCGTTCGGTTCGCTTGCGCGTATCGCATACTCGTAAATTTCGCGGAACGCGTTTTCCAGCCAACGTACGGTATCGGCGCCTTCGGTCAACGGCCGGATTTTAAATCGCGCCTCCCTTTCGAGAACCTCGAAATTTCTAAAGCGACGCGAGTTTTCCGCTTCTAAATCTATGTAATGAAAATTATCTCTAACCTCGCGACGACGCTGCGGCTGCGGCTGCTGTTGTTGCTGCTGTTGCTGCTGACGTTGCTGCTGTTGCCGTTGCTGCTGCTGCCATTGCTGCTGTCGTTGCTGCCGATGATCATCATCCTCGACGTTGTCGTCGGCTGCGGCGGCGGCGGCGGTGATAAAATTATGTGCGAATTCTTCAGCGGGCGTATTTTCCTCCCGCTCGTTTCGCGATGTTGAAGCTTCAGCGAGACGTCCAGCACCGGTCAGTACTGTAAATTAAACAAATCACGTTAATCGACGATAACAAACCGCATTATTTTCGAAACTTATCTCTCGACGCGACAAGCATACCATGTTATAGCGTACTAAGGTAACTCACCTTTAGTAACTTTATACGCTCGCGCGAGATTTTTCCAACCTTGTCTTTTCGTCAATATTCCGGCGACAAAGCTACCGGCGAGTATGATACGTCTAATAAGAGAAATACGCGCTGAAGATTACTCCGTGACAAATAAATCAAGAGTGAAGCAAAGTATTATTACCATTCTCGCGAGGATAGTATCTATCGTCATCGTCCTCCTCCACCTCCTCCGTCGCATCCTGCGTCTCTTCATCGTCTCGCTCTTCCTCCGCATTATCCTCGCTGTTATCATCTTCCTCTTCGGCATCCTCTTCCGCATCTTCTTCATCCACCAACTCCTCCACTTCCTCCTCCTCCTCCTCCTCCTCCTCCGCCCTCTCCTCTTCCTCCTCTTCCTCAGTTTCCTCTATGATTGCAGTTGCTAAAGATAACATTAAGTTGTTATTTATTCAAGCTATATTTGACGCGGTTTTTATTTCATCTTATTTTTTAAACTTACGCGGAGAGAATACATCGGAATCGGCCGGACTCGGCACTCTCTCCAGATCAACGACGTCGATCCATTCTGTCAGGTCTTCTTCCTCCGCATCTAAAACAAAATTATATTCACTTATTATATTGTACAAATATTTTATGCGATAGCTTCTTACGGAGCGTTATTTTTAAGTGTCTTCTTACCAGAAGAAAGTACGTCGACAAGGGGAATATCGCGTGGAGGTACCGCATTCTTGGCTTCGAATCGCGCTCTTCCTGTAAAATATGTAATTATTAACAAATGCTATTTTTTAAATAATTAATTTTCATTGCGATTAACTTACGAGTGGGTACTTCGTCTGGTTCTTCCGCCGCGCGTCGTCGTCGTCGTCGTCGATCCTGTTCGTGTGGCATCGGCTCCACGGCAGCGACGCGGTTTGCTATTATAAATTAAATATTAAAATTTATCACCCTTTTGTATTTTACTTTTTATGTGCTATTTTCGTGCACCTACCTGCATTTGCGTGACGGCGTTGAAAATTGGCTATGTGGCCGCCCCTGTCCGGTTCCGTGTGGCCGAACAGTTGGCGAGATTCTATTATCTCACAGATTATGTCGATCAGTCTTTGATTCCCGGCGCAATACCCAAGTTGTTCAAGGATGCACAGTAACGTGTTTGGACAAACTCCCGCGAAACGCCAGAAAACGTTATAATTATGTTCGTCGTCGGCGTCGTCGTCGTTGACCGATAACGCTGACACGTATTCTTCGGCGTTTAACACCATCGTTAACGTGCACCCCAAGCTAAAAAAGTTTTCCAAAATTGCGCGAAGCGACATTTCGTATCGCAGGGGGTACCTCGCAAAAATCATAACACGAGCAAACGAAAAACTGACTCTTGGCTAGCGTTCTACCCCTATTTATACGCGGAAATATCTCCGATCATTTCTAGAAAAGTGGGGGTATTTTCCTGCGTAAAAATCTGTATTGGTGAATTCTCTTATTAGTCCTATCTTCCGATCATCTAATTAGATTAGATCGAATTCTTCTTCGTTTATCCTCATCGGCAACGTCTTAAAAACGACGCGTGGATAATTCAGAGGGCGAAAACGATTTTTCTTTTACTTTGTTCTCAGCCAAAATTGCCTAGCATTTTGACCCCCGATATAACTCAGCTCTAGAATGATCTTAGAGATATTTTAAAATGCCGCGTAGGGGCTTCTTTTAGCGGTATTCCTTTTAACTTGGATATATCCCTTTGGTATCCTCGGATTTTTACGAGTATCCCCCGCATGTCAAAAATTCGCTTTACGACGCTTCTCTCTAACGAGCGCCCCCCATTACTTCTCGTTTTCGCGACACCCGAAGAAAATTCGGGCATCAAGCGTTACAAAAGGTTTCGCTTATAATAGGAACGGTCTAGCGTCGGTTAGCGGGGGGAAGGGGAAACCTACGATTCCAGGTATATCTCTACTTTACATCTTTTTATTTTAATATAAATTTCCTTTTTTCTTTTCTTTTTTTACATAAAATAAATAAAAGTTTCCTAAACTACAGCGTACCTTAAATGTAAAGGAAGCGTTCCAATATTCGCTGTCAGTGCTGAAAATTTATAGTTTACGACGCGTAGATTATAAATTTTCAGTACTGACACGCCGAATAACGGAACGCTGCTTTAGTTGTAAAAAATTACACCAAATTTTTAAAAACAAAAAAAAAGTTTGCTTTTTGCGAGATACAAACCAGCGTTCTCACGAGTATGCGTCAGGCACTGCCATCGAGCCACACAAACTTTCTATGAATCATTCTACAAAATTTTCTCATATGGACGAAATTTTTAACTTCGACTTTCTTAAAACACGTGAGAAGTATGCTTTATTCCTTTGCACAATAAGATTTCGTACCATACCATATCCTCACAAATATTATTATTATTAAAATTACTCTTGCGTCTTGTCATAAAACAAAAATAAAGTAAAAAAGTTTATCTTAGGTAGAGGTACATCGCCCTTAGCACGACAGGATAAAACAGGAATAGACTTGTTTTCTGCTTACCCTCCATTTCGTGGAAATATTTTAAACTTATATTTATGTTATTTGCTTTGTTTAACCATCTTCAAACTTTAAAATTTTTTCCATAAAACCCACCTCTTTCACATAAAATTTATTTGTTTGTTTTTTTATCAATGTCCCCATCTAGCGATATAAAACTTTTTAACAGATTTTTCCGTAAAATATTTTACAAGCTACTTCTTGTTCCAGATTAAATCTAGATTTTTCTCTCAACTGCGCGCGCAACCGCATTTTTTGTGATGACGTAAACGAAACTATATAAACAAAACTAATCCTCCGAACTCGAATTCATTGCAGTCTCGTCGTTCGAAGCATCGACTTCACGAACGAAAAGCGCGCTTCTCAGTTCTCGCCTGTTGACTTTGATTCCTTGTGTCATACGTTAGTGAAGTGCCAACAATGGCCAGCCACAAAGACGCTGACAATTCCGAGAAGCGGCAGTACACTCGCGATAAGGGACTCGACGTCACGAGTAAACCCGAGCACTTACATATGTTGCTGTCGACAACATACGGACTCAAAAACTCGCATACGAAGAGGCTGCACGTAGGTCTGCAAAGATCGTACGAGACGGGAGTCTTCACGCCGGTAGTCAAATTAACCGGCCATCATGCAGAGGGGATTTCGACGCAAATTCATGGCTGCAATTTCAAGAGAACATGGAGCTCATGAAGGAGTATTTAAGCGGGAATAACAAAAAGCCGAATCCCGTCATCATCGAGAATATCACCATCAACTTTACCACGGCCTACGGAGCGCGGTCCATATTGGTGGCGTATAAAGATGCTGTAGACTACTCTACGGAAAATACCAGCGTGGAAGCGTTCGGTTCACCAACGCCGAAGAAACGAAAAACTTACGCTGTGGGAATAGTGATGCAAATAATTACTTTTCATGGCCTGGAAAATATTGTGAAATGTGTCGACGCGCATTTACAACATTTACAATCTCTATCAAATAATGTCAACGAGTGTATGCGTTATCTGATCAGTGAAATTGAAATAAATCTTCCCAAGACTTACATAAATAGAGAAATTGTAAAACTAACTCTAAGAGGAAATTACGACGATATCGAACGCAATGTACGTAGACAAATTAACGATTTAACTTTTCTCGACATGTATTTTACCATAATATTTTACGAATTAATCGCGCTACGCTTCAACGAAATCTTTAATATAATTTTAGCGAATCGCGGTTTGTAAATGTTATGCAATTATTGTAAGCATAACTCTGCGTCATTTTTATTAATACACGGCTTAATTGTATTTCTCCAATGAAGAACTTGAAGTAATAAACATTTTTGTACCTTATACAACACCCGTCTATTTCTTAAACGCTTGCATCCCTACCCAGTAATAAACCGGTTTTTTTCACATTTCAACGAAATATCGCACATAACGTAAAATTCTTACCTAAAACACGAGAAATCTAAATGTAACAAAAAAAACCTCTCGAGTCGCGTCAAAACCTGTTCGCTCTTGTTATTCTCCCCCATTTAGTCGGGAAAAAAATATTTCCACCTTGCCGGACCCTCCCTTCTCCTCATGACCTGCTCGAAAACCTTTTCTACCTAGAACGCGAGCAATCTAAATATATAACAAAGGACCTCTCGTCTCGCACCAAAACCTGTTCGTTCCTGTTATCCTCCCCCATCTAGCCGAGGGGGTGAAAATATTTCCACCTTGCCGGACCCTCCTTTCTCCGCAAAACCCTGTCCGTTCCTGTTATCCTCCCCCCATCTAGTCGAGGGGGTGAAAATATTTCCACCTTGCCGGACCCTCCCTTCTCCGCAAAACCCCGTTAGGAAAAACATCCGCCATCTTGTCGGACACACCTTCCCCCATAAGGCCCAACGTACTCAGAAAACGCCATTTTGGCGGTCCCACCCCGCCCACGAGGCCCCAGGGGGTGAACCGTTCATCCCCGGCGGGCAGCTAGGGGGTAGCCAATCAGAGCCACCGGGCAGCTATGGGGCAAACCAATCACGCCGCTGGGCAGCTATGGGAGGAGCCAATCAGAACGCTGGGCAGCTACGGGGTAGCCAATCAGAACGCTGGGCAGCTATGGGTGGCCACGCCCCCGGCGCCAGAGGGAAGGTGGTGGGGGTTTGTTTTGACGGCCAGGTGCCAGCCCACTTACTACTTATATTCAAAGACAAAGAAACAAAAAATAATATTATGACATTTAAAAATATTTTTAAAATATAATTTTCTTGTTTAATTTCTGAACGGGGGGGGGGGGGGTGTAAGACCGTCCCCGGAGGCGAGATTTTCTATACTCGAAGGACCAGAGGGGGGGTAATTATAATCCCCCTCACGACTAAATTAACGAAGTAGGCGAAAGAATGCGAAAAAACGAAATGCGCATGCAGCGAAATTAACGAAAGCGAAAAAGCGACTCACCGTTTGGGCGCCCGTCGTCTTCCCGTTGACTCCGATTCTCGTCCCGTCCTCGTTGTATTCTCCACGTGGTCAGGCTCGACCGGTCCAGCATGCAGGCGGATGCAGTAGAGTTGCAGGCAGCAAGCAGGCACAGGTGCAAGGCGTAACACAGGCACAAAGCAAGCAAAGGTGCAAGCAGGCGAGGCAGGCGAAAGATTGGTCCCCAAGAGGGGGGGGGGGGGAGATCGCGATCGGACGTCCGAAACTTCGTGCGGTACGATAAGAGTGTCTGGTGGTGAGTGAGTGCTCGCGGTCCTGAAACGAGCCGCGAGCGAGTACTTGCTCCCCTTTTTGGGGGTAATAGCTGCCGTCGGTGGATAAACGATGGCAGCACCAATTGGTGAGTCGCATAAATTTACAAGATTATCCCGATCGCGATCCACCGACGTCTCGCGAACATTAACAATAACGAGTAAATAACTAAATATGCAATTAATACAAAACGCGCCAATCGGCACTAATCGAAATTAAACAAAGCAATTAACATCAAAATAAACAAGAACAATTAATCAGATTTATATACAAGGCGATACGCCAAACATACCGCCCACCAAAATACGACGTATTTTCTATGCTTTATTGGTTGTCCTCTGGTGAATTGTCCATCGGCAAGGGACACAATTTTACCAGAGGACGATTAAGAGGGCCATCCGCCGTCCTCACTGTGGCGACCCGAGAGACGCCGTCGCGACCCGGGTGCAGCTCCGTTATTCGCCCTCGCTTCCACTGAAGGGGAGGGGCGTTTTTATTTTTCAATAGGACCAGCGTGTCCTTTTGCACCGGATCAGGTGATGACTTTAGCCATTTCGGTCGCTGCTGCAGAGTGTGCAAATACTCCTCATGCCAACGCTTCCAAAATTGTTGGTGCAAGTGTTGCACCAGTTGCCATCGATCAAGCCTACTTATTGGCACTGGCTCAAGGTCCGGATACGGAACCGCTACGAGGAGCTCCAAGGTGAGGAAATGCCCCGGCGAGAGCACCTCGAGGTCATTAGGATCGGAGCTAGTAGGGCACAGAGGCCGGGAGTTCAGGATGGCCTCTATCTGCGTTATAAGAGTGCCGAATTCCTCTACTGTGAGGATCTGCGCTCCCACGACGCGTTTTAGATGGGTCTTCATTGATTTGACCCCAGTCTCCCAAAGGCCACCGAAGTGTGGCGCAGAGGGAGGGTTAAACGACCATCGAATCTGTTCTCGTTCCGAGGCGGCTTGCATGCAACTGATGAGCTCCCGATGAGCTCCGACAAAGTTCGTGCCGCAATCGCTATACATCCGCGAACAGCGGCCACGCCTAGCAATGAAGCGCCTCAGAGCCGACAGGAACGATTCGGTGGATAGAAAGAATGCGAGTTCCAAGTGAACTGCCTTCGTAGCAAAACAAACAAACAGGCAAACGTAGGCCTTAAACGCGGTCGCTCCGCGAGAACGACGATGATAAGTTAAGAATGGCCCGGCATAGTCGACTCCGGCGATTGAAAAGGGTTTAGCCTGATGCACGCGATCTAGAGGCAGGTCCGCCATGGGCGGTTGCATAGTACGAGGGTTCGCCCGAAAGCATTGATAGCATCGCGACAGACAACGTTTAATGGCCTGTTGGGCTCCCTGAATCCAGAAATTTTGCGATAGGATATATTGTAGCGCTCGGCGCCCCGGATGCAAGTGTAGACGATGGGTACGCTCGATTATGAGTTCCGTGAGCCGATGTTTGTTCGGTAACAGTGCCGGGTGCTTGGCTTCATACGGAATCGCGGAATGGGTCAGTCTACCGCCCACCCTGAGAACTCCGCGCGCATCCAAGAAGGGCGCGAGTTTTCGAAGAGGTTTCGAGCACTTCTGCTTGTGCTTTAGTCTGTCGAGATCCTCTGCAAAACAACACGATTGAACGAATCTAACGAGATATAGTAAAGTCGAATGGAATTCAATTTGATCTACAACTAAAGTTTTATGAAGCGAATCTGATTTAAGTCAATTGACGAAACGCAAACAATAAGCAAATACTCTAACTAATTTATCTAACGACGAGAAGCGATCGAGCAGCGAATCAACAACAGTAGCGGAGTTTACGACATCAGCAGGATTTGTGGAGACAAAGACGCGAGATTTTTCTTCCTCCTCAGGAAGGTCATCAACTTCCGATATTGTTTCCTGAGTGGGTTCGAAGTCAATTAGCCACGCAGGGCCAGTCCACCAAATCGGATGATCCACTAATTCTTGCGGGAACAAGCCCCTTGAGCAACAATCAGCCGGGTTAGACTTGGTGTCGACATGTTTCCAGCAAGAGATATCTGTGTTGGACTAGATGCGTGCAACACGATTACGCACGAACGTCTTCCAACGGTGTGGCGCCGAGCGTATCCAAGCGAGGGCAACCTCAGAATCTGACCAAGCGTACGTGGCGTCGATCGCGATCTCAGGCCGGAGAATATTTCCTATATGCTCTAATAAATTTGAAAGCAAAATAGCCGCGCAAAGCTCGAGTCTCGGCAATGTGATGGCCTTAAGCGGGGCCACCTTTGATTTGGCGCTAAGCATTCGGATCAGGACACCGTTCTCGGCAACGGTTCTAATGTATACAACGGCTCCGTAGCCTTGCTCGCTCGCGTCGCAGAATCCGTGGATTTCTCGCCGGACTACGTGGTCCATTGCGATAGTACGAGGTATGCAAACGGAGGTTAGTGCGGGGAGCTCCGACTTGTATTTTTCCCACCTAGAACATATCTCCGAAGGAGGTCTCTCGTCCCATTCTAACTTGAGAATCCAGAGTTGTTGTATCAATCGCTTAGCTGCGAACGTAAGCGGTGTCAAGAAACCCAAAGGGTCAAAGATTCTAGCTAATTCGGAGAGAATAGTGCGTTTGGTGCAGTCTCTGTCTAACGGATTGACCTGAAAGCCGAAACTGTCCGATTGAGAATACCAGCGGAGTCCGAGAACCTTAAGAAACTGGTCTTCCGGTGATTCGAAAGATAACAACGACTGACTACAGAGTTCCGGATCGAGATCGGCTAAAACCGACGGATGGCTACTGGCCCACTTCCTGAGCTCGAAGCCGGCAGTTCTAAGCAAGGCTTGTAGCTGCCGCCGAACTTCACGGGCTCTTTCTTCTGACTCGACGCTTGCTACTACGTCGTCGACATAGACACACTTCTCCAAGACGGCCGCGGCCAACGGGTAACTCATTTTGCCTTCAGCCGCTAACCTCAACAAGCAGGCAATTGCTAGGTACGGAGAGCACGACAATCCAAAGGTAACGGTCAGCAATAGGTAATCCGAGATTGGGTCGTCCTCTGAGAAACGCCACACTATTCGTTGGTAGTCACACTGACAGTGTTCAACCAAGATCTGAAGGAACATCTGCTTGACGTCCGCGGTGAGCGCCACGGGCCCGATCCGAAATCTCAACAATACCACAACTATATCTGGCTGTAACTTAGGACCGGATCGCAACATTTGATTTAACGAGACGCCGTTCAGATCTTTAGCCGATGCGTCAAACACGACACGCAATTTAGTGGTTGTGCTATCTGACTTGAATACCCCATGATGGGGCAGGTAGAACACAGATCCGTCCACTGGGAACGGCTGCTTGATCAATTTCATATGACCACTATCTAAATAATCCTGCATGAATTTACTGTAACTTATTTTAAACTCCGCATCTAATTTGAAGCGACGTTCAAGTGCGCGAAATCTATTTAAGGCTATTTGTCGCGTGCCAACAAAACAAGGGTTATCCTTTGCGAAGGGATATGATACTACAAAGCGACCGGACACATCCCGACGCGTGGTCTGCGCAAATAGTTCCTCGCAACGTTTATCTTCCTGTGACTGTAAATACGGTGAAGCCGTAGGGACTTCGTCTAATTGCCAAAATCGACTAAGAGATGCATCTAAAGTGTCAAGAGTTAGAAAGGAATGTGAAGGCTGAGATGCTCGCATCGACACCGAGCCGACGAGAACCCAGCCAAATATAGAGTTGAAGGCGTCTGGTTCGCCTTTCTTCCCTACCCGCCGACCATCTCGAAGCAAAGATGTGAATATCTCTGCGCCAATCAAGATGTCGATGGGACCAGGTCTATAATACTGCGGGTCAGCAAGCCTCAATCCCTCCAAGTGCCTTCACGCTCTTTGTTCAACCTGGCTACTAGGCAATTGTGCGGAGATGCGCGGGAGAATCGTAGCCTCTATTGGGATGCGAGTATTATGACTGCCTTTCGTCCGAATCACGAATGAGGTACTGCCTCGAGTGGCAGCAGCTTTAGTATCGTTTACCGCTAGAACTATCGTACGACTCCTGGTTCGTCCGAACCCACCCTTTTGCATGCTGCCTTCCGAGATAAAGTTCAGTTGACTGGCGCTATCTAATAGAATGCGAACAGGGAAGGGGTTTCCGTGGATGTCGAGAGCCTCAGCCTGCACCGTTGACAGCAACACGATCGAACTCGATTTTACCACGCTAGTCATGGTGACGAGTGGCTCATTACTTTGCGGCGACGAACTCTTTTCCACTTCCGATTCGGGAGGGGCTCCGATAGCCGTAAGGGCACCCGTCGAACCCGAGTTTCGCTCGAAATGCAAAAGCGTATGATGTTTTGCCTTACACGACCGGCACTCCCATGTCGTCGGGCAGTTGCTAACGCCATGACCCGCGCGGAGGCAGTTCAGACACAAGTTCGCGGTTTTTGCCGTCGAATGTCTCTCCCTGGGAGATAAGTTTAAGAATCGAGGACACTTAAATACGGGATGTTGTTCTTTGCACACCGGACAAGCGTTTGTGTTAGTCATAAACGAAGATCCTGCCTTTGATTTCAAGTCGCGACTCTGCGATTTTGCTGACGGAACGGCCACGTCGACAGACGCGAAGACCTTGCAATATCCCGAAACAAAGTTTACTAGCTGCGGATATCTTGGGATTTCCGTATCACGTTGCTCTGCTTCGAATTTCTCTCTAAGCGATGGCGTGAGTTTTTCTAATAAGGTATTGAGCAGGATGAAGTCCCAATGCTCAGTAGGGAATTGCATTAGTTGCAAGGCTCTAACGTTCTCGTTGAACGTATCTAACAATTGACGCAGACCCGTCGCTGAATCCGTTTTCAGAGGCTTAGCTCTCACCAAGGAGTACCAATAATGGGTGGCAAGTTTTCTTTTATTTTGATATCTCTCGACAAGGAGTTGATAAGCTATCTCGTAATGTTCGGCCGAAAACTGTAAGTTCTTAACTGCGTTGAGCGCTTCTCCCGATAATGAAGACAGTAAGTACTGATATTTCTCCATGTCCGAAAGTTGTGAGTTGTCGTGAATCGCAGAGTTATACAGGGCGAAGAAGGACGGCCAAAGGGCGACATCACCAGAAAAATGCGGAAGTGAGATTTTGGGCAGTCGGATAGACGACGTTCGAACCGGGGCCGGAGAGGACGAGGCGGTCGCTCGATCGGCGCCCACGAACTTTTCATAACGCCCGACTACCGCGAAGCGCATTTTGTCGAAGTCTTTACGGATAGCGTCCTCCGCGGGGAACTCCTCGTCCGCGGCGCTTTGAATTACCTTGAGATGAGCTGCCTCAAAATCTTCGATCAACTTAGCCACGGTGGGATATCGAATGAGAAAATTCGGTCTTTGAGCGGCATTGTCCGCGGCGAGCATCGACAGCTCGTGGATCTCCATCATCCGCTGTATGCATAACTCGCGTTTAGCTTTGTGGGCCCTGCTCATGATGACCGGAGTACGACTATTAGATCCGTCAAATAAAATAAGACACAACGCAAGGTCACGCGAGCACTCGAGACTCAAGCACAATAGCTATCCAAGCGAAAGATTAATTACAGGAAAATGGTCGCGAGAATATATCTTCAATAATGTAATTTAAAATATAATAGCAGTACGAATGCGTCAATAAACCTGTTACGACTCGCGGTATACTACGCGAGACTGTGCTGCGTGCTATCTCACGACACGCGCCACGAGATATACGACACGACGATGTGTCGCGGACGGCGCTACGACACGCGGTATACGACACAGGATGTGTAGCGCGCGGTGCTACCACACGTGGTATGTGACACTACGACTACGGCATACGACGCGAACACACTCTACTTCACCAGCGATTACTTACGACATAAGATATACGACTCGAGTAACTATACGACAAGATATACGACTCGAGCAATTATACGACATGAGCCATACGACGCGAGCAACTATACGACAAGATATACGACTCGAGCAATTATACGACATGAGCCATACGACGCGAGCAACTATACGACAAGATATACGACGCGAGCAACGATACGACATAAGCGCCTAGTACGACAACAATTATATTCGAACTGCCGTAAGAGCGCTAAATGTTTGATATTCGGAACCAGTGTCGACAAATAGTTTTCGATCGATGGCAAATATGTTATAAGAATTCCGACGTTCGGAATAATATGTTTTCGAGTCGCACCAAAATAGACTCCGCAACAGCGAGGACAATGGGTCTCGCAACTGTTGAGCGCGAGTCTATGTAGAAAAAACTGTGTACGCGCGGCCCGGCTCGCGACCAAGCGTCAAGGCCGCCGACAAACAGGCGGAACGTATGGCTTGCCCGAGAATATTCTAGATTTGAATATTTCGGGTATTATATTTTAATAATTACTATTCGACTAACCATAGTAATTATTATTATTTGTTTGAGTTATGCAGGGAGAGGTAACGACCGAGAAAACGAGACGGATGTAAAGCCGAATGTATCTCTTGAATTTATTCGTGGAAAACAATTATACATGAAGTGTATTAAACGAAACGATTCGATACAGAGCAGTTCGCGTCCGCGTCCGCGATGGTCGAGCGTATAGAGAAAACTGTGTCTTTTGAAGAAAGAACATGAACTGTAATAAGTGGTAGATGGTGTACCCGACCGCGTGTCGGTTACGCAAGATGGCCCCCGATATATCGACAGCGACGACAGTATCGATATACAGTATCCGTATCGAGTAGGAGAATTTGTAATATCCCCAACACCCTCTCTCAAATTTGAGTGCGTGACACGGCAATGTCCCTCATCCCAAGTCCGTTGGTGCAGAACAAATGTTTGCTGCTTGGTAGGGCCTTGGTAAGAACGTCGGCGACCATGTCCTCCGTGGGCGTATAGACCAGGTTGATCCGGTAATCCGTCAGGGCCCGTCTGATAAAATGACATCTGATGTCGATGTGTTTTGACCTAGAATGGAAAACCGGGTTGACAGCCAGCTTCGCAGCGCCTTGGTTGTCGTTATGAAGGGTCACCTTCCCGAGTGATGGTAAGCCAATCTCTGAAAGAAGTTTAGATAAATAAATGGCTTCCCTTGCAGCGTCGCTAAGGGCAGTATACTCCGCCTCAGTCGACGATAGAGCCACGGTTCTTTGCTTTCGCGACTCCCATGATATGGCGGCGTTTGCCAGTAAAAAGACCGATCCAGTGTACGACCTGCGATCCAGCCCGCAGTTTCCCCAATCAGCATCCGTATATCCGATTAGAGCCTTTCCACATTTTGTGTAGTACAATCCGTGATTGATGGTGCCCTTGAGGTACCTGAGTACTCTCTTGGCAGATGTCCAGTGGATTCGTTTGAACGAGGTGCACCATTGGCTTAGTGCGCTCACTGCGTGAGCAATATCAGGTCGAGTTCCCTGTGCCAAGTACATCAGCGAACCCAGGAGTTCACGATAAGGTAGTTTTGATTCGTCTACGTCCGTGTCTTCGACAGCATCATGCAGCTTGACACTAGCATCCAGAGGCGTCTTCACCGGCTTACAATCTGACATTCCAAACTTTTCTAGAACGTCGCGGATGTATCCAGCTTGAGACAGATGTATCCCGCTCCTTATCCGAGAAATTTCAATTCCGAGACAATATTTGGGGTATCCGAGATCCTTGATTACGAAGACTTTGGCCAGTTCTTCTTTCAATCGAATGATGAGAGCTTCATCACGAGAGGCTATAAGAATATCATCTACGTAGACAAATACTAGCGTTTGTTTCTCCTTGTCGTAGTACACGCACGGGTCGGCATCGGTTGGAGTCAACCCAAGTTTCCTGAGAACTTTGTCGAGTCGTTCGTGCCATTGACGACCTGCCTGACGAAGGCCGTATATTGCCTTCTTGAGCCTACATACCTTGTTACCCTTTTTGAGTGCATACAACATCTTTTCAGCCTTTTCGATCAGATCAGCGTCGGATTCCGTTGCCACAATCCTCTCGAGCATCTCCTGTAGCATCATCGGCGTCTCCATGTATACCAACGTGTCCATTATGCCATTTAGGTAGGCAGTAGCGATGTCAATTTGTGAGATATGCATGCCTTGCTCTACAGACGCAGCTATAAGCGCCCTCAACGAACTGAGCCGTGCCACCGGGGCGAATGTGTCGTGGAAGTCGACACCGGGACGTTGTGAAAATCCCCTAGCGACTACACGGGCCTTCCTTCGTTCCAGCTCTCCGTTCGCCTTGTATTTGTTCTTCAGCACGGTTCGGCATCCGATCACCTTTTCGCCATTGGGTCTGTCAACGAGTGTCCAGGTGTCGTTGCTTACAAGAGACTTAATCTCGGTATACACAGCGTCTCGCCATTCGTCACCGTCTGGACCTGAAACAGCCTGAGAAAAAGATATTTCTGACGTAGCCATGGCAAACTGCGCGTCGAACCACTCCAGATCTTCAGCCATATTTTCTTCTTCGGGATTTTCCTCAACGGCCGCGGGCCGACTTTGTTGTAAGACCGGTCCTTTCGTGTGGTACTGCTTGGCTGGTCGACCAGGTTTCCCGGTACGAATCTTCCGTGGACGTCCAGGACCTCGTACAAGCGGTTGATCTTTGTTGACGTGGCCATCTTCATTTGCTGGTGGTGTTGGATCGTCGTCCTCATCCTCATCTTCAGCCGTGATATCAGCATCTGCTGGATCTCCGGGTGCTCGACGACTGACCCTTCCGTCGTTTGCGATTTCTGTCTCTAAGTCCTGGAGTGAGTCATCATCGTCATCGAGAAGCTTCGTCCGGCCATTCGTCGTGTCATTACTTATGAAGTCTTCGTAAGTGTTATTTGTGTCGAATCCATCCAGAAATTTTACATCTCTTGCGACAATGACTTTTCGGTCTTTCGGGATCCATATGCGGTAACCCTTGGAAGTGTCAGCGTAACCGATGAAAATGCCTTCGATGGTTCTGGGATCGAATTTTTCCTTATTCGGGTTCTTATTGAGAACGTGTACCTTACATCCGAATGATCGAAGATGTCTTATGTCGGGCTTCTCGCCTTTCCATAGTTCGTACGGAGTACATCCATCTAAACTCTTAGTAATGCAGCGATTCCGTATGTAGTTCGCAGTGTTGATCGCCTCAGCCCAAAATTGCGTCGGGAGTCCGGATTGTGCGAGCAGGCAACGAGCGGTTTCAATCAGCGTTCTGTTCTTCCGTTCGGCGACCCCGTTCTGCTCGGGCGTATGCAGGATGGTTAGGCGTCGTTGGATTCCTGAATCTTTCAATATACGATCCATGGCGGAGTTGCAAAACTCCTTTCCGTTGTCCGAATGAAAAGCTTTCACCTTGAGACCTGTCTGATTTTCGACGAAGTTCTTAAATTCGATGAATTTGCTTGTTGCTTCATCCTTGCTCTTCAGAAAGTAGACTTGACACCATCTTGTATGATCGTCGATGAGCGTCATGAAGTAGCGCGCGCCTCCCGTTGAACTTACTCGCATCGGTCCGCAGAGATCAGAATAAATGATGTCGAGGCGGTGCTGTGATCTGTTAGCTCGAGATGAGAATGGGTAACTCGTTAGTTTCTGTGTAATGCATATTTCGCAGTTTGAAGCTTCGGAATTATCCTTCAGCTTGAATCCGGATGCCGCTTGAGTTTTTGACATTAATAATAAGTCTCTTAAATTGAGATGACCGAGGCGTTGATGCCAGATTTCGGTATCAGAGTATTTCTTCTGCGAGACCGTATTAGCTTGTTCGCCGGATCCTTTCAGAATGTACAAGTCACCTTGACGTTCGGCGGTGAGTTTAATATTTCCTTTGATGTCCTTTATGGATGCTCGGTTCGAGCCGAATACGACTTGATAGCCTTTGTCCACAATCTTGGCCACAGATAATAAGTTGGTTCTCAGATCTGGAACATGCAGCGTATTTTCCAGTCGAATTCTTTTAGTTTTATTATTGACGCTGGTGAGGAGCTCTACGTTCCCTTTTGCATCTACCGCGCTTGTTGCGTTGTTGGCTAATCTGATATCGCTTCGTGCTGATATCGAATTTGTCAGCATTCGAGCGTCCTTGCATAGGTGTGACGTGCACCCGCTGTCGAGACACCACTGACTTGCGTCTGTGCCCCTGGCGGGCTCGGATGACGAATACTGAGCGACTTCCGCGAAGAAACTTTCCACCTCCGTACTTTTCGCTTTTTCGGCTTCTTGCGTCTTTCTTTTTCGGCAGTCAGCGTATTTGTGCCCTGTAATCTTGCAGAAAGAGCATTTGTATTTAGTACGAAGGGGTGCTTTTGCGTTCTTGTCGTTATGTGACGTCGATGCGTTATTCTTGCTGGATTTCGAATTCGGGTTGCGCCTGCCGTGAGCGAGCATCGCGCCTGTTTCGTTGACGGTAACTTGATTTCGCGCTTCGTATTTCTCTACGATTTTTATTTTTAATTGCTCAGCGTTTGGCAGCGCGTCGCGAGATTCTATCGCGCATCTAAAGTTCTCGAAACTGCTAGGTAGGCTATAGAGAAGCATGATCGAGAGAAGATCGCCGTTGATCTGAACGTCCATGGACTCTAGCTTGTCGACGGCATCGAAAAATTGAGCGATGTGTGTCTTAACGTCCGCGCCTTCCGACATTTTTGTTTGAATAAGGCGTTTCAGTAACGTTGCCTTGCGCGCGGGACCTTTCGAGTCGTATATGGATTTTAATTTATCCCATACCTCTTTGGACGTTTTGCAACCACGTACCTGTTTCAACTCAGAGGGATTTATAGCTAGGATTAAATCGGATTTCGCCTTGCGATCCTCGTTCTCCCACGCTGCGATGGTTGCTCGAGTTGCTGCGTCGTCGGCATCGCCACGAGATTTCGGGCATGGCCTCTCGCCGCTCACGTAGCACTAGTTATCGTTCTTGACGAGTAACGCTTCCACTTGTATCACCCAAGTATCGTAATTGTCCTTGGTTAGCGTTTCTAATCGCGTAGAGTTAATCGTATTTGTCTGTGCCATCGTTGGTTTATTCGCGGAATTCACTTTAACGACGACGGTTTACTTACGGCGCGTCACGGTTGATATTTCGGGTTCACGATGTATCACGCCCGGAAAGAACAAAGAAACTCTCGCGTTGATGGAAATTCAGATACGAGAAAAAAAATATTTCTTTACTTTGTCGTTGTGGCTCTGGGCCCATAACCTGTTTGAGTTATGCAGGGAGAGGTAACGACCGAGAAAACGAGACGGATGTAAAGCCGAATGTATCTCTTGAATTTATTCGTGGAAAACGATTATACATGAAGTGTATTAAACGAAACGATTCGATTCAGAGCAGTTCGCGTCCGCGTCCGCGATGGTCGAGCGTATAGAGAAAACTGTGTCTTTTGAAGAAAGAACATGAACTGTAATAAGTGGTAGATGGTGTACCCGACCGCGTGTCGGTTACGCAAGATTGCCCCCGATATATCGACAGCGACGACAGTATCGATATACAGTATCCGTATCGAGTAGGAGAATTTGTAATATCCCCAACATTATTAATTGTAATAATTCGCGACTAATGCAGATAACGACAATGGCACGTGTTACGACGAGCGAGAAATTCACGCGGGTATTCTCGCCGCGAAGCGAAACTAAAGAGTTGCGAACAAGAGATATCGCGCGTGAACGAGAGATTATTAACACGCCACGCGTTATTGCAATTCGCGATTATAAGCAAGACGAATTTAACGATTTAACGAAGCGAAATAAGCGAGAGGTCGGCGGTATTTCTAACGCGAATATCTGGCTCGAAGGACCAATGAACGGGGGGGGGGGGGTGTAAGACCGTCCCCGGAGGCGAGATTTTCTATACTCGAAGGACCAGAAGGGGGGTAATTATAATCCCCCTCACGACTAAATTAACGAAGTAGGCGAAAGAATGCGAAAAAACGAAATGCGCATGCAGCGAAATTAACGAAAGCGAAAAAGCGACTCACCGTTTGGGCGCCCGTCGTCTCCCCGTTGACTCCGATTCTCGTCCCGTCCTCGTTGTATTCTCCACTTGGTCAGGCTCGACCGGTCCAGCATGCAGGCGGATGCAGTAGAGTTGCAGGCAGCAAGCAGGCACAGGTGCAAGGCGTAACACAGGCACAAAGCAAGCAAAGGTGCAAGCAGGCGAGGCAGGCGAAAGATCGGTCCCCAAGAGGGGGGGGGGGGGGAAGATCGCGATCGGACGTCCGAAACTTCGTGCGGTACGATAAGAGTGTCTGGTGGTGAGTGAGTGCTCGCGGTCCTGAAACGAGCCGCGAGCGAGTACTTGCTCCCCTTTTTGGGGGTAATAGCTGCCGTCGGTGGATAAACGATGGCAGCACCAATTGGTGAGTCGCATAAATTTACAAGATTATCCCGATCGCGATCCACCGACGTCTCGCGAACATTAACAATAACGAGTAAATAACTAAATATGCAATTAATACAAAACGCGCCAATCGGCACTAATCGAAATTAAACAAAGCAATTAACATCAAAATAAACAAGAACAATTAATCAGATTTATATACAAGGCGATACGCCAAACAATTTCTTTAGGAATTATAAAAATTTTAAAAGAAAGTATACTTTTTATGTATTTATTTTTTACGACCAAAAATGATAGAACACTAAAGATATTATATATTAGATATATTTAATAAAAATAAATTAATATTTGTGGAAAATGAAAAATTATTTATTTAATTAATTTTGCGTTTTATTTATCCAAGATTAAGTAGAATATAAATCGGTGCAAATACTCAATATACGTATATATTCCGACAGTCTTTTAAATTTTTAATGCATGCATGAATAAGGACAAAAAATATTTTAGTCTTACAGCAAAATTTTATATATATGTTTCACGCAATTTACTTTATAAAAGACGCGCTATTCTAATAACCCACCGATTTTATCCTAAACTTTTAGCCTATTTATTTATTTTTGATTGACACACTGACTTTAAGTTAAGTAATATGATGTGAGATCCAATAAATATTTCGTCGAGGAGAACAGATAAGCTGTTTAGATTATTTTATAATTGATTGCACAGTAAAATTATTTGATTTTGCAATAATATATATTACTAATGTATTTTATTTTAGAAATAACTTTGATGGCAAGTAAAATATATAATAAGACAATATATGTATAAATACGTAAATTGTTATATACATTATTTGTAGAATATGATTACCTATTTATTAATTATAATATTGCAGTACCGTGCGGAAAGTTGATATTTTTCGGATCTCACATTATTTATTCTGTATATCTTGCTTGATATTACGCTTTCAAGCGTATTGCATGAACGATTACAAATGTGGTTCTTTATGCGGGATTTTCATGGTCGGTTTTCGCGTTGAAAATTTTTCAGTCACTAATTTCTGATTACTTAGAATTTTGTTTGTTATAAATTTATATGCGTAGAGTTTTTTTTATTAGAACGTGATCAATATACATAACGTAATAAGTAAATCAATACAAAGGAAATAGCCATACGGTCCAAGCTTGGATCTTAGGCAGCTCAATATAATTATTCTCTATATGTATTAATACGCGTATTTTCCAACATATTAAACTGCGCGCCGATTATTTGTCGGACTTAAAACACAGCTATTGTTGGAACATTAGAAATTCCCTCTCCTTACCCTAATTAAATCGATATCGATTTAATATTAAAATCACTGTAAAATCTTATTGCGAAAAATATTACCCCAGCCAGGGTTCGAACCTGGAATCTCCCGCATTCCGTTCGGGTGTCTTAACCAATTCGACTACCGGGGCATGTGGTAATATTTATCGCAATAACCGGATAACAATAATTTGAACGTCTTTCTCAGGCGACGTGAATAAACAATATATGTTAAGACCGTTAAGATATAAATCAATACAAAGGAAATAGCCATACGGTCCAAGCTTGGATCTTAGGCAGCTCAATATAATTATTCTCTATATGTATTAATACGCGTATTTTCCAACATATTAAACTGCGCGCCGATTATTTGTTGGACTTAAAACACAGCTATTGTTGGAACATTAGAAATTCCCTCTCCTTACCTTGCCCCGGTAGTCGAATTGGTTAAGACACCCGAACGGAATGCGGGAGATTCCAGGTTCGAACCCTGGCTGGGGTAATATTTTTCGCAATAAGTTTTTACAGTGATTTTAATATTAAATTGATATCGATTTAATTAGGGTAAGGAGAGGGAATTTCTAATGTTCCAACAATAGCTGTGTTTTAAGTCCGACAAATAATCGGCGCGCAGTTTAATATGTTGGAAAATACGCGTATTAATACATATAGAGAATAATTATATTGAGCTGCCTAAGATCCAAGCTTGGACCGTATGGCTATTTCCTTTGTATTGATTTATATCTTAACGGTCCTAACATATATTGTAATAAGTAAACTTTTTCCTAAGCTTAAAGTTCTGAATTAAAATATCGCGTATCATAAAAAAAAATGTAATTAATGTTTTCGTGCAAATATATTTTCGATCAATTTTGTGCAATTTTTACGAATTAATATTCTCTTTTAATTACCTTCTCGTTATCGTTTTTCGCAGTATAATCGCGCGCGATATACGTACGGAACGTAGTTTTTTGCCGGCCGTAATAATGAGCCGGCAATAGAAGGAGTTTTTCTCTTTCTGACCAATTTCTGATCGAAATACGATCAGATTGGATATGGCCGGAGGAACAACGAAAGGTAGGTCCATATTGGCCTAAAGAATATGAAAACTACGCAAGTTAAATGGCCAATACTGGTCACAATGATTATGAGTACATAATGTACCTAAAGTAATGTACATTATTTTTTAATATCTACTGTGTATGTGTATACCTTGTATATCTATTTATATATCATTATTCTTTGATATCTATTTGGATGTGTATATGTCGCAGCCACATGCGGTAATGTAGCACTTCATGAAGTGTCTAGACATTGGACACATGCTGTAATTCAATCTTTAAATCAAAATGGTTACACACACACGCGGGGGGAGGTGCAAGGGGGGCCTTCGGCCCCCCTCCCGTAAAGGTTTTTTTTCTTTTTCTTTCAACATATCTGCATGTGTAGACTGCATCTATGAACTCAACTCAATAGGTTAAAAAAAGTGACTTACACCACTATCGCTTTAACTCCTCCGTATACACAGTACGATTACTTTGAATATATAATCTAATAAGTAAATAGATAAATAAATTGAGAGATAAATAGTTATAAATTATTTTAACTAACACGCAGAAAACGAAAGACGTGTTGCATGCAAAGTGTAATTAGATTAGATTACGAAAATGACTATCAAAGGCAAACGCTGCGAATTTATTTCAGTCGGATTTACTATCGCTCGCTTGCAGCCGTGGTACATTAACCGATGCCTCGTAAACGTCTACTAAATTTTGCATAAACCTGCCGGCGCGTCAATACAGAGAATAAATTTAACCGTAAAAAACAGCCTTTACGGCTGTCGTCTAAATCGAATGCATTTAAAGGCGTGACGTAAAGTTTTGTTTAAATGTCCAATGCTTATCCTGTGGATCAATTTGATTAATCCGTTTTTTAAGATTCTCTCTTCCGATAAATCGGTGACTATTAAGTCTCAACTCTTATCTTATTCAATTCAATGGTGTTTATTTGTTTATCCCCTATGGGGTTTACAAAGGCGTTTTGAAGGGACGTTTCCAACCTTTTACATTTTTTCCGTACCCTCCTATTCGACCTGGCCATAAGCGACCTTTTACACACTTTATTTCCCTCCCTCCCCTCCGCGGATCTACCTTTCTCCACTCCAACCTTCCCCTCTTATCTCCCTAAATCTTAAAATACTAAATATAAACGAGGTGCCTCTCTCTCCCGTGCAGCGTGCGCGTGGGTGTGCGTTAGATCTCCCTCCATCTCCTTTCATCCTCTCTTTCGTCCTATCTCCTCCTGTACCCTGCCGCCAGGAGTTTCCTCCGTCCAGACCTTATCCTTTCCGCCTACTGCCCTATACACAGAAGCATAACAACAAAAGAAAACAACGCAATACAAAAATGTACCTCCGCTTCGCCTCTCCACCCCCTCGTACCCCTCTTCTTCCCTTTTTACCCTGTACTTCCAATCTTCTGCTCTCCTCCTCCCTATATCCTATACCAATCGCCTTCCTCTTCATCCCACTTCCATTCTCTGCCCTTAATCTATATCCTCCTGTTCGTCGTCCTCACTTTCTTTCCCTTCCTCCTTTCTCTTACCGCCTTGTCCGTGATCCTCCACTTCATTTTGCTCTTTTCCCTTGTCAGGTCCTCTTCCAGCCTTACCTGCCATCTATTCCCTATCTCCCATTTTCCATCTAGCAAGTCCTCTTGTCCTTTTCGTCCTCCAACTCCATTATCAGGACCATTCCCTCCTCTCCTTTTCCTCTCCTCCACCGATCTCACCACCGCCTTTCTCCCAAGTTCCGTTCTCACTATGACCTCCACCGCTTTCCTTCTTTCATCTGAATCCGCTCCTTCCACTCCCTTCTAGATATATGGAATGGTTATACTCCTTCTTCTTCTCTCACTCCTCCTTCGCTCTTCCTCCTTGCTTCTGTCCTCTCTTTCCTTGCTCAGTCTCTCTCTCTTCTTTCTTTCCTGATCTGCCTTTTTCTCTAATTTCTTTATTCTCTCTCTATCCTCCATTTCCTTCTTCTCCTGGTTCTTCTCCTCGCCCTCCACTTCCCCACCCCTCCTTCTCCTCATTTCCTCCCACTCATCATCCCTCTCTGTCGCGCCACCCTCACCCCTCCTATCTTCACTCTCCGTCTCACTTTTCCCTTCCTCCCACCAGCTTCCCCTTTCCTCACTCCTACCTCCATAACCGTCTGTGTCCCTCTTACCCTTCTACATCCCCTTCCCCTCCATCCTTTTCCTCACTTCTCTCTCTACAAAATCCCTTATCTTAGCTCCCCTCTCTCCCCCCGGCCCTCCCCCTTTTGTCTCTCCTTTCGTCACTCTTTCCTCCCCCTCCGTCATTACCCCAACCGACCTTGCCGCCCCCCTCCGTGAATCCCCTTCCATTCTTATCTCCTCTCACGACCTCCTTTTCCACTCCCTCCTTTTTCTTCGTCACCGGAGAGACCGACTTTTCTCCTCTCTCGCCTTTCTTTCTCCTGTCCTCTTCCGCTCTCGTCGCGTCTGCCCTCTCCTTCTCTTCCGCCATCTCTTTCCTTGACGTGAACTCCCCTGCACCCGCTACCCCTCTCCTCCTCCTCATCCTCCTCCTGCTCAGCCTGTTCTGTCCCCCGCTCTCTATCTCTGCGCTCCTTCCTCAGCTCCTCCTTAATCTCCTTTAGTTCTACCTTTATACCCCTCAGCTCCTTCAATTCCCTTCTGATGTCTCCCAGTACCTCCAGAAATAGGTCCATCCGCTCCATTTCCCCCCGGCTTCTGGTTCCCGCTTCTCACTTTCCACTCCCAACCTCCCTCGCTCTTCTCTCCACACACTTTCTGCCAAACCCGATATCGCCAACGCCTGTCTCTCCTTTTCTCGTCACCCCGCTCACCTACTTAATCCTTTTTTTCCCGCTTTTCACCGCTTTTTTTTAATCACTTCCAAATGCCTCTTCAAAAACGAGGTCGCTGCGTCGAGCACGATTTTTTTCGACACACATGTGACACCACGTGCCGATCCGCAACTAAAGTCCCGGCGTCCCGCCGTGACGTCAGTCGCGGCTGACATCCAGCGCCGCCTCAACTTTCCTCCGCTCTTTCCACGCCGCGGCATCTCGTCCGTCTATCCGCTGTCACGGCTTTTTTTATGGCCGATCAAAGGGGCGCTAAGAGAGGTTGGGTGATAGACCTCTCGGGATAATCCCTCACGTGAGTCAGGCGGTTCGCAACTAAATCTGTTGGGCGCCCAGACGCGATATTCTTGCGTCCACTAATTACTCACCAATCGCTAACGCAAATTCGCGAAACCACAGCCTGTCACGCGAGGGGCCAGCCGGCTCGACCTAACGGCAGAGGGACAGGGTAGAGGCAGTGCGGCGCGGGCGTTGCACAAACACAAAAGAATCACACTTAAAAGGCCGTACGTAATTTTCTAAATGATAAATCTCGTTTATTAAAAGAAAGGAATAGTCGAAATATAAGTAATTGAACAATGTAAAGATCTCAGTTTGATTTATTTAAATAATTAACGTCTCGCGACTCGGGGAGAGAAAGTAATCGGATTATTAAATTTGAAACAACGTGTAGTCAACGGTTTTGCTCGGTCCGGGGTGAACAATGATTTCGCGGGGAAGAATGTGACAAAGTTAAAGTTGGTTATGGCAAAGCGGTCGTCCCGGTCGGAAAATATCAGCCAGACAATGATAAAGAATATAAGCGAACGTCGGTTGAAAATCGTTCGAAAACACTGGCTAACCGGGAAAGTACCGCCGGTGAAAGTTAAACAGGACTATAAATCGTTTGAATAGAATCGGCAAAGACCAATAGTAAATAATACGTGGTATAAGAAATGTAAATTTGAAGCGCTATAACATACGGAGTGATCGACAATATAATACTCGAATCTACACTCCGACAAACAGGCTTGTCGCGAGAACGAACTTAATTCTAATTAACCTCGAGAAAATCATCTGATTGCGGCGACGAAACGTGAAATCTAAGTAGCCGATACTTAGGCTTATCGCGGAAACAAAACGCAGATCTAATGAATTCGACAGGCAGACTTTTCGCAGAGACAATACTTAAATCTAACTTATAACTAACATCGCCAACGCAAAAATAATATCGCGAGAAGGGAATCGACAGAGTCTTCGCGCTACAAACAACGGATGCCGCCCCGCTGGGCGCGCTGTAATTCGCTCGTAGACAACGCAAAAAACCTACGGCGACGCGAAGATCCTCGGTCGATCGCTCGCACGAACGCACGTGCGCCAACGCGATACGAAATTCACTCGCGACACCCTTATCACAATAGACGCAACGCAATACGACAAATCGGGAGACAACTCGACACTTACACGACGATCAAGCGATTCTCATGCGCAGCTCGCTAACACGCCGCTGCGATGGTCTCTACGCCATACGCGGGCAGGTACCCCGCAGGGTCACTCTCGGCGATACGCGGTGCGGGGGCGCCTACGCGACTCCCCGAGAACAATGCAACGGCAATTGTCACTACGCGAGACTCGATACACCGACACGAAACGCGGAACTCTATTCCCGTCGGGTTTGTCGCGATATTCACGGTCACGGGGACCGTTGCTCTAATTCGCGACCCCGCGGTCGCGATTCCCCAGGAGCCGTACGTCCTACCAGCACACGGTCTGTGAACCGACGCACAGTGCCAGGAGACCAGAAAAAGTGGGCCAAAACCCAACTTTAAAACGCGATTAAGAAAATTACATCTTCATGTTGTATATACTCTGCAGTGCCGTGATACATTTTTACACATTTTTATCCGACCCTAATACTCTTTCGGCACGTTTAATCTAAAGCGAAGCGGTTATTTTTCGTCTTTCGATTCATTAGTTATA
>JASTWR010002108.1:0-26318 GCA_030770355.1 Harpagoxenus sublaevis
GCCACTCTGATGAGTGACTGCGGCACAAATTTTAAGGGAGCTGATTCTGAACTTAAACGACTTTTTTCGTCTTCCTCTAAGGAATTAGGAGAATTGGCAACGCTTTTGGCAATCACGGCACGCACTGGAAATTTAACCCTCCAGCTGCCCCTCACTTCGGAGGTAAATGGGAGGCCGGGGTGAGATCCGTCAAGTTTTACCTAAAGCGAATCGTGGGAGACACGCCACTTACGTTCGAAGAAATGAGTACCCTGCTTACTCAGATCGAGGCTACCTTAATTCACGACCTCTCTGTCCGCTCACAGATGATCCTGAGGATCTTAACGCATTGACTCCTGGACACTTTCTGATGGGAAGTGCACAGCGATAATTCCCGAGCCTTCACTTGAAACAGTCAAGGTTGCTCGGTTGTCTAGATGGCAAATGATCCGCCATATGTTAGATTGTTTTTGGACAAGGTGGTCAAGCGAATGCTTACAGCGATACCTGTCCATTTACAAATGGAATAAAGTGTCCCCACCGCTTTCTATCGGTTCACTCGTTTTAGTGATCGATGAGAGGTACCCTCCATCTAAGTGGCCTTTAGGCAGGATAACCGAAAACTCATCCTGGCCCTGATGGTCATATACGTGTCGTCACGGTGCGTACACAGACGTCTGTGTTAAAGCGACCTATGTTAAGATCTGCCCACTTCCGATCCGAGAAGATACTGTATAAATGTTCGTTTCCCCCTGGTCAACGAAGGCGGGCGGGAATGTTGGAAAATAGCGCGCTCGCGTAGGAAAAATCCGGCTAGCGACTGCGAGGCGACGAGCGGCGAGGGGAGTTCAGCCGATCGCGTTTTGTTTACCCGGTCCGCGCTTGTAACTACGCAAGAATCGAGGCGACGCGCTCGCCCGGCATTCGCCGCCAGTAAGATTCGTAGCTGAGAGCCACGTTTCGTGGATCACCCGAATCCTTTGTTCAATTGAGAAAAGTTGCGTAGTTCTAGATTCGGACATTGTTGCTGAGATCCTTTAAGTTACGGATCCTTATGAAAGAGATTTAGTTTCCGCGACCCTAAATTCAGTGTGAATTAAAGACAGTGCCCTCGGAATAATTAACGGATCGGCCGCCTTGTGCGAGTGTCGGCGGGGTGTCCGCCAGGCACGTGCCTCGCGACCCCGATCACGTGCATCGCAACATTTTGTACACAGACGTAAGCGTGACAGGTGCGTGCGTGCGAATTCCATGCGACAACGGAAAGGGATATCTACATCCCGCTGACGACACGAGCGGGTGCAGAACGACGGGATCCTCGAAGGACGTTTGTGGAACGCAGACCTCGTGGAATCCCGATCCAGAGGCCACGCCACCAGCAGCGTCAACAATCTGGATAACATCTGCAACGCTAAGTACCATTCTTTAATTGCAATCCGGCGATCCGGATAACGCGTGCACCACGCTAACGCCGGCCCTGGCGAGCTAATCCGATTACTCGGATAAGTCGGCCTCACGCCAGACGAATTCTTATATAGAATCTTCAACGATCATAAGGTACCGCGAATGCGGCGGCTACCTGATTGTGCGTGATTAAGATCAACCGTGTGAAAAGAGGATGCATGAGCTCGCTATTGAAAAGAAGCTCGAACGTTCATCGTGTACGCGATAATTGTGTGGACGCTACATGCGTCGTGATTCGTGTCAATACACTTTCGTGTTCCCCCTCGTCGTGTCAATTAATCCTGCGTGCCATTGTGCGTTGGTGATTGGGCGATGATATTCATGCGAAACGACATTAAAGTTGAGACCGTTCCTTTTGATAGCGGTTAATTTGCGCCGCACTACGCTCGGGATAGCGTACGTTCCACGTACTAGCGATATTATTATTCAGTATTCGGTGAAACAAAGCAGATCGTGCGTCTGTCGTCGTTGACAACTTCTTTTGCTTTACTTGTTACGGTCATTCCGTTAATGATATCACAGCCAAAATATTCTCCGCGGAATATTCTCTTTTCATATCTTTTATCATAATCTCTTGCGTTCTGTCATTTATATTATTACGTCTGCGTCGTTTTAGTCTGAGTACTCGCGTTATAAAGTTTCGATATTTCGTAGTAGATAATTCAATATCCTCGCGCGTGTTCATATTCCAGATTTATCCATAGCTCACATTGCGTTCGAGCTCATATGTTCGTCATTACTTTTCATACCGCTTGACAACTGTCAGGTAATATTATAATAACGTTTCTCGAGTGACGAACTGCGACCACATGTGTCGCACTATCTCCTATTATTATTACTCTTTTATTTTACCTTGATATGTTTTATCTATTGATTCATTTATGTGCATATTCAACTAGCTATATTTGTTACTGTCAAATGCGATATATATTTCTTTCATTCCATGATTTATGTATGTATTCTATGTTTTCTGATTTTGTGTGAAACAATTATATTTTCGTATCAGCCTATCGGGGAAAGCTGTTGTCAATTTACTGAGATAACTATATCCCTGCTACCTGTTCGCCCCCCTCAATTCGAACCAAATTACTTAATTCGAGTACATTTCAAACAAGGACTATCGTGGAAATCTATCGCTGGAGCGTTCTACGAGCACGAGTTGCCATCGTGCGACTTACCCGGACGTGTATCTCGTGGAAGAAAGTACTTCGCAGGAGGGGCGATAAAGTTTACGTGAAATGGCTGGATTCGATGGATCGCCACAAACTCTTGGATACACAAGAACAATGTGGTTTAATTTTATACAGCTGCATTAATTTTTTTACTATATAAAAATATGTACACAACATATAAGAAATATACGAATACATACAAAAAAATAATGAAACGACATCTTTATTATTATATGACATATATAAGAAATATACCATATATATATAAACATATAACCTATCAATTATTCTTTTATTTTATACAATATGTATAAGAAATATACAATAAGATATATATATTAAATGAAATACGATATCTTTATTACACTACATTATACCCACATGTATACTAAATTACGTTTACAATTATTTTATAATGTCCCCATGGCAACGTAGAATAATCGGTAGAATCGGGCACAATGTATCGCTTATCGTCGTACGGACTCAGAGCGATTTTCGTTTCGGACACTGTATACACTTCGTGCAGCCTCGATCTTATACACGACTGGCGACGAGTCATTTCAATTTCATCTCGCAGACACTGCGTGTAATCGTCGAACGTTATGGTCCGCGCTACGACGTTACTTTTGATGCCTTTCGCCTTTTGTGTCCTTTTTACCATCTACCCTCAACGCATACATTTTCGCCCTGAGTCCGACGAATTCGTTCATAATCGCGCCGTTATTTTCATCTTTCATCAATCCCGGTACTTTTTTATTCACAAGTGGTATACCGTACGCGTTGTCCGCGGCGTAATCGCTCGTATCGAATCTATCAATGTCGCGTTTCACGTTTTCGTACACATTCTCGCACTCTATATGATAGATCAAACTGTCCGTGTCGGTATACATAACTTTACACTTGTCGCTATACAGTGGTAACATGTACTCGTGATGAAATTCGTACAAACACGTCTTGGATATGTCGAGGATACACATGCCCACGTAGATAGGTTTGTTAAACATCACCTCGAGTCTACGCAGCTCAACGGCAACCAAATTTTCCGAAAAAATACTTTCTGCTATGGAAATTTGGTTTCGCGATCATTGCTTCAGCACTGTATCTCCCATTCCATTTTGTCAGTAGTTTAACATCTACGTGATTGCGTAAATTCTCCATGGTTTTTCCGAAAACCGCGTTATTCATCAATTTATATAAGTTCTTTTGAAATCGTTTGTCGCGGCGCGTTCTAAATGTCGTATTAAGTTCCTATGAAATCGCGGAGCCATGGAGATTGCGAAAATTCCAATACGCGGTGTACCTTTGTAACGCGAAGACCGTGACGAATTGCTGTAAGTTACGGACATTGCTGTAAGTTACGGTAATGTATGACGTAACGTTTCTTATCGTAAAGAGTTGCGAGAAGTTTTTTCTTGCCGTTTTCCGGGTGGTTTATTGCGCGTCGGACAGAACGGTAGGTCAGCATGCGCGTCGTGCAAATGTCGCGGATACTCGAGATCGACTTCTAGAACATAACCAGTCGGGGAATCCGAAGGCGATCGCGCTCGCATCAAAGTTCGAGATATCGTCGATCCATCGAAAATTTGCATAAGGTAATGGTTGACACATTGCCCATCCGTACAAATTATTGACGTCAAAGTACATCAAGTACGACGGTGGTTTCGATGGATCGTACGATTGCATGTACTTGTTATTGGCTCGCGCATATCTACCGGAACATTGACCGAGGCCGCCGCGAATACTGCGTTCGATAAACATTACCATGTCAATGTCGGTGAGCAGTTCAAAATTTATGCGTGTATATTTCACACATGGCGTCCCACGTGAAAACCTGGCAAAGTATAATAATGCGCAGGATCTAATCCATATCTCGCGACACAGCTATCGCGGAAATTTTCAAATATGTCGGCCAATAACAAGACATCGGTCTTTAGATATAGATCGCTGTATTCGCCCAGGTTTGAATGGAAAACCGTCGCCAGACGTTCGCGGCGTGCTCGTAATCGCTCTCGGATATAGTGTACCGGTCCAAAGAACTGTAAAACGATTCGCGCGGTAGTAAGCATGGGTCCTCCAATTTTTCGACGCAGTCAAGGTATTCGTACGGAAATACACCTTTTCGCGTCAAAAGATCAAAATCATCGGTCCGATAATTGCGAAAATTCAGAACGCCACAATTTTAATTTATCTCTGCACAGAAAACATGCTAATTTATCGAGGCTGCCTACTTAGGAAATTTATATGAATCTATAAAACGTAACTTTACACAATTTTGTGACTTTGATCTTTCGGGCGGTATCATTAACATGCTTCGTGAATGAAATATTTTTTCCTTCGTTATCAATAACAAATCAATTTTGCCCTCAAACGTGGTAGCAATTTCTTTAATAATGAAATGTGAATCGTAGCCGGATAAATTATGAAATACAATGGGAATGAAGTGCGAATCTTTATAATTCAAATTACAATTTGAATGCGCGGGACCTCTATACCGACCGGTCAGATGGCAATGATCGCGTACCCGCGTGTCGTCTGGCGCAAACGGTTTTTCACATACGTGACATTGCGTAGCTGTATTAAACTTTTCCCATTCGTCTCGCGTTAAGTTTGCCATGGGGACATTTGCGGATAAAATACCTTTTACGCGATGCGCTAATTCCTTTAGTTCGTTGGCGAACCACGCAATACAATCTCTATCGCGACGAAACCGATATACAGACAACGAATTGTCGTACGAGCACTGTAGGTAGTACCCTATGCTGAATACCTGATGATGTTGAGACATGTAGGTTGACGCTTGCTGATCAGCATCCGTTTTTTCTAGGGTGCATTCAAGGTCGGCGTATACAACAAACAGGAGCCGCTCCTTCCTGTTGCAGTTTTTAAAGCTCAGCCACTTGTTGTTGGCGCTCGGTAGTCGGATTGCGCAGTCGTTCATCTTTCGGCAATCAATGGCGTGGGCTTCCAATCTCTTGCTCGAAATGAAGTAGTGTAGGCATCTGAAAAAAACATAATTGTTTATTATCTTTTTTAAACAAGAAATAATTTATTTCAATTTTTATTTTATATAAAATGTATAGGTACTCACCGATCGCAAAAAGTATGTCCGGCCATTGTGTTTGCTCAACTGCGAGCTCACGAGGCGGGACAGGTTCTTTATCCACGCGAAATGTCCCATCGTTGTCGTCTCGCGGATCTGGCAGGTACAGCAAATTGACGTGACTATTCTTTTTACTGTCGGTGAGTCGTATCGGGAGAATTTTCAGCGGCTCTTGTTGCTCGACAGTATATACATTTATCGACACGTCGTTGAGTCGTTCAAACTTCTTAATTTGGTTTTAACGTCATTGGAAACTCAATGTCCTTAAGATTTAGCACCGACGTATAATGGGGATACGAGAATGGTTTATTTGCATTTGTTTTGGCTGGACGCAGAGCAGCTACCACCGACCACGCGAAACACGCATTGTCCTTTGTCTGCACGTTGATCACCGCTCTCTTTTTCATTATCTCTCGCGGCATTTCCACAACACACCCCGCGTGCAAAGGATTGTACTTGTTTATATTTACCGTCAAGTTCAGTATTCGCGACAATGCCCACCCACTATCACGTTCTTGAAATTCCTCCAAGGTGGCTAACGTAGGCTCGATAACGTGTTGTTCATACCACTCGCACAGGTCGGACGTACGAAAAAGTTCAAAGTTTCCCGTAGCAAAACTTTTATCCGCACGTTTATCACCTGTCACAAATTCACCGTTGAACACGGTATTCACCTTCACATTTTCATGCTCTCGCATGATGGTCCGCACACGATCGAGCACAATGTCTCTGGCATCTTCGAGAAACTGGCGAGGCACTATATGTTTTAAGTTTATTACCGCACCAGTCTGTATACGACTTATAAAAGCCGTATCGATATCGCACCATCGGAGTCCTGTCTCACTCGCACTCGCACTGTATCCGGCGCCCGCATGCACGAAACGTTGGCGTTCTGAGTCTTTCAAACTTTCGAGTCGCGTGATTTGAGCCACCGAAGATTGTCTATCGTAAACGGATAATCGTGGACGTTTGGCGCAACTACGTCCTTCCTCGATTATCTCGTCGCATCGCTGCTCCCACGCGGTGAGTTCTTCCCTCGAATTCAGTCGAGCGGATTGCTCCGAGAGCTCTTGCACTTGCTCTCTTAAACGGTCCATATTGAAATGTCTTTTTTTACAATATTAAGTCCTTTTACATCTCTGTGCAAATAGGACACATATTGCATGGCAAGATTTGATATAATTTTTGTCTGCAATTGGAGCAGTACCGGCCCTCAATTGCGTCATGCAGCTCAATTACGTGTCTGCGTACGGCGTATATATATATATCTTGTGTGTTAGGCGCTATGTCAATCATGCATGACATGCATGCTCGATAGTTATTGCTCAATGAGTAGTAAAAAATTATTGCGCAACACTTAGTGCGCCCACTTAGTGCGAGAATCTCGTCGCGATATACAATTTTTTGAGTTCGTTGGTCATCCCCTGGTGAATTGCGTCCACTGTCGTCAGATAATGCGCGATCTTCTTCATCGGATGAATCTACGTCCATTATGTCCTCCCAATTAATATTCTCTCGTTCCATTATTTTTGAGAACAATATTTGTAACGTCACTTATCAATCACTTTACTTTTTTTATTAACTTGCGCGCACTTACACTGGTACTGAACGTATATAATATAAGACTTTATATACGACACAGAGCAGAATCACGGGGCTAATGCTTAGCGTATACTACGATTTTGGTGCCTTTCGTTCTCCATTTTTATACATTTTCGTCTATCGCTTTTTCTCTCTCTTTCCAAGAGCATCGTAAAGAGAAGTAACATCCCTTAAAATTTGAATCTGGATATGTTTCTAAAAAAAATTTTGACACAAAAAATGGTGCAATATACCATATCCGGACACGTAGCCCAGATAAAAGGCTCTTCACAAAAAATAAAGTAAAGACGACATCTCGGCGTCACGATACTTGGTCATAAATTATAGCGGCCTGTCATCAGCGCTCAATTCTATAACGCTTTTTTCTTACAGCTGCGAAGATGTAAAGGGTTATTTCTTGAAATAGGAAAACCATGACGGGTATCAGTCGCGCCATACCCTGCTGTTTTGTATGTACCTATGTTCCAAAATGTTGGTACAAATAGTGCAATATACCATATCCGAACACGTAGCCCAGATAAAAGGCTCTTCACAAAAAATAAAGTAAAGACGACATCTCGGCGTCACGATACTTGGTCATAAATTATAGCGGCCTGTCATCGGCGCTCAATTCTATAACGCTTTTTTCTTACAGCCGCGAAGATATAAAGGGTTATTTCTTGAAATAGAAAAACCATGACGGGTATCAGTCGCGCCATACCCTGCTGTTTTGTATGTACCTATGTTCCAAAATGTTGGTACAAATAGTGCAATATACCATATCCGAACACGTAGCCCAGATAAAAGGCTCTTCACAAAAAATAAAGTAAAGACGACATCTCGGCGTCACGATACTTGGTCATAAATTATAGCGGCCTGTCATCGGCGCTCAATTCTATAACGCTTTTTTCTTACAGCCGCGAAGATATAAAGGGTTATTTCTTGAAATAGAAAAACCATGACGGGTATCAGTCGCGCCATACCCTGCTGTTTTATATGTACCTATGTTCCAAAATGTTGGCACAAATAGTGCAATGTAACATGTCCCGACATGCAGCCCTCGACAAAAGCTTCCAGAATTTTCCAAGAAAATTCAACCTTGGTAAATAAAATCTACAGCATTTTAATTAGTTTTTCCGGCGAGCACGGACGTTAGTTAGTTACGTTCTCGTCGTATCGAGTTTTAAAAAAATTCGAACACGCTGTAACTGTTAAATATGGACAACGCGGGAATGGCTAAACATTATTGTTCATCGATTGTGCATAATCTTCGCGATCGAGAACTTGGATTTCGAAACGTGCTCACTCGAACTAACAAGTGGTGTCCTAAACATCAAGTATTGCAGACCTGTGATATTACAGATATACGAGATATGTGTTTTGAACACGTTTCTCTTGATATTAAGACATGCTGTGCTGTAGTTCAAGATTATTTTTTCAACACAGTGTATTCAACTAAATCTTTAAGCGATGATTCTGTGTATGAATTGCAACGCAAACCACCACTATCAAAACCGAAATGTTTTTTGGATCGCGAGTACGCGAATGTGGATAAAAACCAAGACGTGGGTCAAGACGTTAATCAAGTAGATCGATCGCAATTAGCCAGCCGCATGTACAAGTGGTGCCCTAAACATCGGACATTGGAGCATCAGTGGATTTGGGAGAATTAGAATTTTTATAACATGGACACTGGAAACGAATCGTGGAAGAACCGGCACATTGAGTGAGTACTAAAATTTTGCGTATATACATATATAATTGTGCATACATTTTTACATACTTAATTGTATTTTTTCTTTTTCAGTTTTAATAAACCTCGCAGCACACATATCTTGTAAAGAAGATTTAACATGAATAAATGTACAATAACACGGTAAACAATTTTATATTATTTTCTCCTTCCACCTTCTTCTTCTCTATTCCTTGTTTAAATTATACGTTGCGATAATGTCTCTTTCTTAAACTATAAATTTAAGGAACTAATAAAATGGTTAAATTATTTAAAATATTAAAATATTAAAATACCGAAGAGGAGGAAAGAAAGTTCGAGAACGCGAAGGGAAATGAGTCGAGCGAGAGAAAAAAACGTAGTACGTGACCTAACAACTCCAAAATGGCGTCGTGAAACATGTTCGAACACGAAGCCCTCGACAAAGGGATCTCCACAGAAAGAAGAAAAGAAGAAAAAAAAAAAGACAAACCGACGTTACGATAATTTATTGTCGATGTCATAAATTATAGCCGATCACCCTTAAGTTATTTTAAATATTACACTGTGTCCCGACAAACGTGCCTAAATCCCCCCCCCCTCTCCCTACCTCTCCAACGCGGACCTATCAACGCAATTGCACGATCCCCCTCCGGGATCTTGCTCCACGGGCCCCCACATCCCCCACCACCGCCGGGCATAGAGAACACCTCATAGGGCACGCATGCGACTAACATCGCGGTCGATATGTATAATAGATAAACAACTTATTAAATCTTATTCGGTATGTTATCTACGTACAGTTAGCAATCGCATGTACCATCGGACTAATTCAGATGGTAAAAAAAACCACGTGACTAGTTTAGATGGTAAAAGAGATCGCGTGACCTCGATCGATATTATCGACCGTGATCTTGGTCGCGAACGCCATCTATGAGTCCCTCTAGGTACTACGTGGAACCCCCCTGCCCCGCTTACCCCTCGCCCACAGGAAATATAGAACTCTCATAGACTACCTACTAATAACATTTATAATCCGAAAACAGTAGTTATGCCGTCAACGTTTTCGTATCATCCTCGGATTTTCGGCTTTAATTAATTTCGGAAATATACGCTATTAAGGTATTATGTATATAAACCGTAAGAAACGGAACAATAATAATTGCACCCTTGTGAGAAAAAGAAAAGAGAAATAACAGACGAGAAACACCGATGATTTTTTCGATGATTTATAAAATTTTTGGTATTCATCATTATATAATGTTTTCATTATCTGACACTTCAGTTAAGATTTTTTAAGTTCCGACATTTATCTTAATTTACATGCAACTGTTTTTGCAAAATTTTTATCTTCATCCATTACATCAGAGGGTGATATATTTTGAGTTTTGGCTATATTTTGAGTTTTGTTTTCTAAATGCGATGAAACCGCTGACGATAATTTTAAAATAAATTGTTCTATCTCATTTGGTGAAGATGTGCGTTCAATTTTTTTCGTAAATCTTATTGTTGCTGGATTAGATGACATGTTTGAGAAAGGATCAAGAAACACTGCTGGAAATACTGATTTTCGATCAAGTTGAGATAAAATATTTCTGTTAGATGGAGGTCTTGCTGCCGGAGAAATTGCTTTGTTCTTTGACAATGTTTCTGAACAATTTAATAGAGGAAATATTTCATTGTTATCATTTGTTACATCTGGAGTATGCGGTGAAGAAAAATCATTATTGTTATCAAATGATTCTGAAGAAGAAAATAAAGATAATCAATGCATAAATATTAATTTGTCTTTAGTGTTATACAGGGTGAAGAGAAACTATAGGTACAAACTTCTAGAGATGGTAGAGGGGATTAAAACTAACATTTTTTGCTTATAAAGTAGTAGTCGGAAATGCTTTCTTTTTCCTTAGACACTAGGTAAATGGTGACGATTGGATCACAAAACAGCTATACCAAAACGTTTCATTTGTCTCGAACACAGTTATTTTTTGGTGGTTAAGGCATTTAAAACGCCGTGTGTACAATTACTTACAGCAATTCCAAAAAAATAAACAGAAATTTCCTTTTGTATACCTACTGTGTACTGTATACTACGTTACAAGCTTACCTTTACGAATGGAAATTTTTGCCCACTTCATTGGAATTACTGTACGTAATTGTACACGCGGAATCATGCCTTACCCACTAGAAAATAACCGCATTTGTGTCAAATAAAACGTTTTGATGTAGCCGTTTTGTGTTTTAATCGTCACCATTTACCTACTGTCTAAGGGAAAAGGAAGCATTTCCGCGACTACTACTTTATAAGCAAGAAATGTTTGTTTCAATCCCCTCTATCATCTCTAGAAGTTTGTACCTATTGGGATCTGTCAATGGGCGGGACTGGGCGGGACATTGACGGGACATGGGCGGGACCGCACCCTAAGAATAACACCTTCTGTTACCAGAGGTCATGCCTCACAGTTTGACAGATCCCAATAGTTTCTCTTACATATAAATGCATAGTGTGCATAATTCTGAAGATAAAGATTGAACTATATTCTGTTCAGCGAGAGGTCGCTGGGCGATATCTCGCTAAACAGAATATATACTTGTCCAGTCAGAAAGGTGACGTCGATTTAACATTAATTTAACGTCGAAGAGGTTGACAGCTGGTTAAGTCGATTTGATCGACGTCGTCGACGTTGAACAGTGGTTGATTGACTAACTTTTTGACTGCATGTATAGTTGACCCTGCAGCCGGAGGCAGCATCGGCGACGCGGTCTGCGGAAGCGGCGGCGACGGATAACATCGCCGGCCAAACCTGACCGATGTGGCGCAGCCCCGGGCCGAGCTGCGTATCATAGCCGACAAGAAACTCGCCGGGACGAGATACATCGTCCACACGCGGAACGCCGAGGGCGAATGAGCCTGAGTTTTTGTTTGTTTTTTTACGACAAGCAGCGTGCTCGATTTAATAAGAGATAAGCGCATTTTTTTTTCTTTCGTTCTACACGCTGCGTTAATTAGTTTTGTTTCATTGTCAAGCGCCATCGGCGTATTATAAAATGTTCCGTTTTGTTCTGGTTAAGCGAGCGGCACGTTATGCCGATATCAAGTATCAATATTTATTTTCTTTTCTTTTACGTATATAAAATACGCAACGATAAGACTGAGCGATGTCTAGTCAATCAGATATATATCTGTAGCGTTAAAACCCGAGCGCGGTAGCATAAGATTCGGTGAATCTTCCGTCGCCCGGCACAGTAGAATAAGTTCGTTTTGTTTGATTCACTTTGATAACAATAAAAGTTTATTTTGATTTTCCCCTAAGAGTCAATCTAGTCGTATAGAGGGGAAAATCAGCAATTCAGCGTTATCGCGCGGCAACGTAAGTTTGTATACGCATTAGAGCAAAGTGTTCCGTAAAGGAAGCCGTGTGCACAAAAATCGCGTCACAATCATCTTTCTCGAGATGTCGTGTCGCGAAATCATTAATAGCAACGGCAAAAGCCGAGAAATTGATTCCCGTCAACGGCGGATTTCCGTGCACCGGGAGTCCAACACAGACGTCTTCTTCAGGAGAGAACAGTAGAAACTGTGATACTAGGTTACGGTAAACACGCCTGACGTGTTCCCGTCAAGACTGTTCAGCGTGCACCAATAGTCGTGCACAGACCTCCTATCCGGAAGTAAACGCTAGTAACGGGTTTACTAAGTGCCAGCGGGCACAATGTTCGCGTTCCCGCCAAAGTCCGACGACTGTGCAGAAGGAACTCTGCACAGACCTCTTCTCCTAGAGCAAACGCTAGTAATAGATTTACTAGGTGCCAGCGGGCACAATAATCGCGTTCCCGCCAAACTCAGACCACTGTGCAGAAAGGCTCTGCACGAACCTCTTCCCCTGGGAAAACCCAGCGCGACATGCACACCAGGTTCCCAGAGGCACGCCACACCGAGTGCCGTCATCCCACGAGTCCCGTGCAGCAAAACTCCTGCACAGACGTCTTCCCCTGGAATACGCCGTGCAGACCGTCGTACCAGGTAGCGACCGCCACAGAGGAAGCGCCGTCAGCGTGCGTACCCGGGATAACAGATCCCGACCTAGAGCATCGTTGTCTGGGAAAAATACGTGGCATAATATTATATTCTGAACCGAATGTTCTCGAATCGTGGCGACGAGTTCCCTGTAAACAACATACGTCGTAGAAATCAATCGAACATTCCTGTGTGTTTGTTCGACTTATTTATTTGAGACGCAGTTGCGAACACGCGATCATTGCGTGATCACGTGTGCGCAAACAAGAGTGGGGGTAACATCCGCAAGAGGGGATGTGCGCCGTTGCGAGCGAGCTTTCTTGGTCAGTCCGCCGGGAGAATTCAAAGTGACAATCTCTCAATACAACCGGGGAGACCGGCGTACGGAGCGATATCCGATATATTGCGAGTTAAGCGAAAGTTCGTGATACTTAGAAATTGTGCGCGATTTACGCGAAACCGTGGTCAGTCGTCCGGGAGAGCATAATGTGATATAACACGTACATCTCGATACCACCGCAGAGACTCGCGTACGGAGCGATATCCGAAATATTAACGCGAAACTTAGTGCGAACGACACATAGAAATTTTTTGAGATTCGACATCCGCGTACAAAACCAAGGACAATCTATCGGGAAAATTTACCGAAATTCTCGATACGACCGGAGATACCAGAGTGCGGACCGATAACCGGATTTATTCGAAGTAAGTCAATTTTACGCGCGATACGCGTTCTGTGATAAGAGATCTCGATGTTACACATACCGTGACGAAACATCATCGTGAATCGAACTGTATTGACAATTTATTCAAATTTAGTGAATAAATACATTGTTATCCAAAAAGATATATCCTTAGTGTTGAAATTCATTCGACGATATTTTGTGACCTTTCCTGAGTCACTTTCCAAGCGGGAGATACTTCAACGATCGATAATCCTGCGAACATATAGTGCAAATAAAAGCATATTGCTTGCGCTATAAATATATTATACTACACTTACCTGAAATTCTTCGACGATCCTGTGGGGAATCCGAGGCGATTGAGGTCCAGCAACGTTGGTAGAAGCGGCTTCCACGAAGGAGATCCAGCGACGACGAGAGAGCGGCCAGCAGTCCGGAGCACCTGAAACAGATAAAAATGGGAATTAGTTGACAGATACGGTTAGTAGTATACTTACCTTTCTCAATTTCACGGGTAAAATGAAAAATCGAGTGGCGACCGTGTTTAACGAATCTTTGGTATAATGATGAATGAGCCGTACTTAGCGTGACCTAACTGTTCGGTTACAGACCCGACGTCGAATCAATGTCCATAATCTGACATCGATATAAATTAATTTATATATAATAAATATAATTATAATATTATAATAATACGTTATTTTTTTCGCTAGTGATAATTAACAATTAACAAGTTAAAAATTTTTTAATCGACTTTAACTGGCAATATTCAATCATCTTTCCGAGATGAACGTTGAAAAACTGCGAGCCGACCAGATTTATCAGATTCACACAGTATGTTTCAGATTAAATCGAGACGATGAATTCGACCATGGATTTTGGTCAATTCAAATAGTTTTAATTTTTATTGCAAAAAATATTACCCCAGCCAGGGTTTGAACCTGGAACCTCCCGCATTCCGTTCGGGCGTCGTAACCAATTTGACTACCGGGGCATGTGGTAATATTTATCGCAATAACACATATTAAGATGACTTTTAAACAATAATAAGATGGAACACCGATATATCGTCAAAGGTGTAGGTATAATACCAATAATAATAATACGTTATTTATTTTGTCAGTGATAATTAACAATTAACAAGTAAAAAATTTTTTAATCGATTTTAACTTTCTGAGAGAGATGAACGTATAATATTATATATATTTATATACTATACAGGGTCTTCCAACGAAAAGTGTCCACTCCCTATATTTCGGAAACGACTCAAAATTATGAAAAATCGCGAAATACGTGTTCGATTATTCCAAGGGGTAACTCATTTAAGAGGGTTGGGGGAGTTGTCCTCCCAAGAGGGTGCCCCAGGGGGACCCCAACTCAAAAATTTTAAATGAAACCTCCTATATTGTAGATCGGCAGTTATTTAGAGTAAAAAATAGGGTTTTTCGAACTTTGACCTAAATAACTGCCTAACGGGTAAACGTGTCGTCCTCTTATTTGCGTCAAAATTTTTTTTATTTTATGCCCTTTTAAACGATATACTACAATATAATGGGTTCCATTTGAAATTTTTGAGTTGGGGTCCCCCTGGGGCACCCTCTTGGGAGGACAACTTCCCCAACTCCCTTAAATGAGTTGCCCTTTGAAATGATCCAAGTATTTCGCGATTTTTCATAATTATGAGCCGTTTCCGAAATATAAGGGGTAGACACTTTTCGTTGGAAGACTGTATATATTATACATTATATATACATATATATACATATATGTATGTATAAAATATTAATTATATTTATTATATAAATTAAAATGTAAATTATAAATAATATATAAATTAAATTAATATATATACATATATATATATATATATATATATATATATATATATATATATGTCGTAGGGTGAATTCCAGGACCATTTTATATATTAGCTGGTTAGTTCCAGGACATTTTGTAACTTTGAGGTCGGGCATGGAAAATTTTTATGTCGTGTGTTTATTTCCAGGACCGTCCTGGAAATACCCAAATATATCATTCGATAAATTCCAGGACCCTCCTCAAAACCGTCCTGGAAGTATGGAAGATATATAATTCGGTAACTTCCAGGTCCCGACCTGGAAGTGTGGAAAATATATAATTTGATGAATTCCAGGACCCATCCTGGAAGTATGGAAAATATATAATTTGATTAATTTCAGGACCCGTCCTGGAATTTATCAAATTATACAGGGTGTACCAGACCTCGCGTATCACCCGTTAATGGCAGATTCCTGAGATAATTTGGAGAAATCTAATGCCAAAATGTCGAGGCTGCCAAATGTCGTCCCGATAATCGTCGGTCTTGCGAACAGTGTACAAAGAAATAAAGAGATTAATAATTTCAAATATTTCTATCGAGTTGAGTAAAGTGTGGAAGTGCTGTTTTGACATGCAACGTCCCTGAGTGCGTAAAATTTTGACAAGCACACTAGTAAACTTTGAACCTTTTCCGTTTAAATACTGTAGCAGCCTCGACATTTTGGCATTAGGATTTTTGTCTCCAAATGATCTCAGAAATCTACCATTAACGGGTGATACGCGAGGGTCTGGTACACCCTGTATATTTTTTATATTTCCAGGACGGGACCTGGAAGTTACCGAATTATATATCTTCTATACTTTTAGGATGGTCCTGAGAAGGGTCCTGGAATTTATCGAATGATATATTTGCCCCTTTGAAATACTTAAATCCCTTTTATTTGAAACATTTTTTATGATAGTGCTTCTTTATTGCCAGCTTGACAGAGTTAGCCCCCCCCCCCAATGGATTATTGATAGTTTTTTTTTTACCAATCGTTTGGTGGTTGATTGGTAGTATTTGGTACCGTATTCAAAAAGATTGGTAGTTTCTCGTTTTTTTTAGGAAATCGAAAACAAATTTTTTATCTTCTCTTAGCCCCCCTACTTTGACTGTGGTAATTTTTTTTTTTAAATCGATTGGCGATTGATTGGCAATGTTTAGTACCGCATTAAAAACTTTTGGTGGTTTTGCGTTTCTTTAGGAAATCAAAAAAAACAAATTTTTGATCTTTTTTTAGCCCCCCACTTTGACTGTGGTAATTTTTTTTTTTAAATCGATTGGCGATTGATTGGCAGTGTTTGGTACCGCATTGAAACCTTTTGGTGGTTTCGCGTTTTAAAAGGAAAGAATTAATTGTCAACAAATTTTTAACCTTCTTTAGCGCCTCCACTTTGACTGTTGGGAATTTTAAATTCTTTTTTACCAATTGTTTAGTGGTTGATTGGTAATATTAAGAGCTGTAAGTTATTGAAATTTTATTTTAAAGCCTTGTGTCCACGATGCTAGAACTGTGTCCGAGTTTCGGTTTAAGCCAATAAAACTGCTACTTTTCTGTAAAAGCTGCAAGTTGATTGGCTTAAACCAAAACTCGGGCGCAGTTCTAGCATCGTGGACACAAGGCTTAACACTCCAAAAAATTGTTTTGAACGTTAATGAATAGGGATGTTTCCAGTTACGTATAGTGACGATTGCACACATTGTGGGCATTTAGGAGCGCAACCGCTATCTATGTACGTGTGTACACGCACTAGGCTCAGGCGTCACATGCGCATGCTCTAGGGAAAATAAATCAGTATTTGTAATAATTTGGAAATCATTTAGAGAAATTTCGAAAAAAATTTTTATAATTTGGAAAAGAGTACATACATAATTATAATGGCCATCTTTACGCCGACCGTTTGATACGCGTACTAAGTACTATATTTGGACTAAATTGGCTTAATTAGTACGTACGATAGTGTAAACAATAAAGGCCGTCACACACAAAATGCATAACGTCGCGTAAGCATAGCATGAGACCGCTGGACCAATGAGCATCTTACGTAAATTAATATGGCGACATTATGCTGGATGCTCATTGGTCCAGCGGTCTTGTGCTATGCTTATGCTACGCTATGCATTTTGTGTATTATAGCCTTAATGCCATCTTACACAAAATACATAACGTTGCATTAGCATAACATAAGACCGCTGGACCAATGAGCATCTTATGTAAATTAATATGGCGAGTTTATGGTGGATGTTTATTAGTCCAGCGGTCTTATGCTATGCTTATGCGACGTTATGCATTTTGTGTGTGACGGCCTTTAAGGTATTAAGGTATTATGAAGGCGTATCGTACCAAAATAGTACAAACGTGATCACGTGATCCGTTTTGTCGCTCAAACGATCGGTTTCATCGGCTCGTGAAAATGCAGCTTTATGCCTCTTTATAATACTCGTACTTCGTGGTTTGTAGTTTTTGCCGCGCGATTTATAAAACTGTTGTACTGGTTGCATCACAGCGTGCTTTATTTAGATGCACCTAATGAAAGACATTGAAAGAAAAGAAGAAGAACATTATTGCTATATGCAATATGTCATAAAATTTAAATCAGTTTTAATCTGAAACATATATAGGTGAGGATAAACATTTATTTTATGAATTTATCTTATATATTTATTGGAAACGGGTATACGGCCAATATGGCGGCCATAAGCCGACTCATATACACGCGGAACAATAGGTGTGCTCGTGAACACACCTATGGCCTAGTTTACACCGACCGTTTAATACGCGTACCGAGTATTATATCCGTGTCAAATCTCGGTTTACACCGTGATAACCCGAGATTTGATACGGATTTGATACGGATATAGTACTTGGTACGCGTATCAAACGGTCCGATGTACACTAGGCCTATGTTCCGCGTGTATATGAGCCGGCTTATGACCGCCATATTGGCCGAATGCCCGTTCCCAATTGTACATACACATCAGCAACCCGTCCCAGCAGGGGACAGCAATAACCTATAGTATAACCAGTGTGCTCACTCTCTGTCGGCACCTTTGATCTATCGGTTCCATTCGCCGCCATTATTATAGAAACGCCAACGGCGTATCAACGGTTAAAGGGCCCTTTTCGAACGCTACAAATTTTTATAACTTGTGTTTTTAGGCATTTTGGAAAATAATTTGATCGAAACTATCCAAAATATCAAGTGTCTCCGCGCGTCACACTGATTAACAAATTTATTTTTATCTCATCGTCAAACATATGATTGCAACCACGTATAAACTGTGGTGCCTCGGCGGGGTCACACCGACGTTGCACTACCACGCATACAAAAATCCTCTGATTGGTCGCTTCTAACAAAATGTCGATTCGCAGATTGGATCGGCGCGAAACCAAAACATTGACGAAGTGCACATACTGGTTATATTGTGGTTAGCCGACGACTGACACTTTAAAAAAAAATTAGGTGTGAAATCGATTGTATTTTGTAGATCATTGTAGTGTATTTATTTTGTTTGTTTATAATTAATTTATTAATTATAAACAATTTGAAGAGACTACAAAACTTCTTAACATCACTACAAAACTCTACAAACAAAATAAAATTAACTACAAAAGAGCTTTTTTATTTTATAATATGTTTGATGTATCATATGATGTTAGCCGACAAGTGGCACTTTAAATATTTAATTAAAAATTAATTATGGACTAAAGGCTATAATACACAAAATACATAGCGTAGCATAAGCATAGCACAAGACCGCTGGACCAATGAGCATCCAGCATAATGTCGCCATATTAAATTTACGTAAGATGCTCATTGGTCCAGCGGTCTTAAGCTATGCTTATGCGACGTTACGCATTTTGTGTGTGACGGCCTTTATTGTTTACACCATCGTACGTACTAATTAAGCCAATTTAGTCCAAATATAGTACTCAGTACGCGTATCAAACGGTCGGCGTAAAGATGGCCATTATAATTATGTATGTACTCTTTTCCAAATTATAAAAATGGTTTTCGAAATTTCTCTAAATGATTTCCAAATTATTACAAATACTTATTTATTTGCCCTAGAGCATGCGCATGTGACCCCAGAGCCTAGTGCGTGTACACACGTACATAGATAGCGGTTGCGCTCCTGAATGCCCACAATGTGTGCAATCGTCACTATACGTAATTGGAAAACATCCCTATTCATCAACGTACAAAACAATTTTTTGGAGTGTTAAGCCTTGTGTCCACGATGCTAGAACTGCGTCCGAGTTTCGGTTTAAGCCAATCAACTTGCAGCTCTTACAGAAAAGTGGCAGTTTCATTGGCTTAAACCGAAACTCGGACACAGTTCTAGCATCGTGGACACAAGGCTTAAACTAGGTCAATAAAGGGCGTCACACACAAAATGCATAACGTCGCATAAGCATAGCATAAGACCGCTGGACCAATGAGCATCTTACGTGAATTAATATGGCGACATTATGCTGGATGCTCATTGGTCCAGCGGTCTTGTGCTATACTTATGCTACGCTATGCATTTTGTGTATTATAGCCTTAATGCCATTTTACACAAATACATAACGTTGCATTAGCATAACATAAGACCGCTGGACCAATGAGCATCTTATGTAAATTAATATGGCGAGTTTATGGTGGATGTTTATTGGTCCAGCGGTCTTATGCTATGCTTATGCAACGTTATGCACTTTGTGTGTGACGGCCTTTAACGTATTAAGGTATTATAAAGGCGTATCGTACCAAAATAATACAAACGTGATCACGTGATCCGTTTTGTCGCTCAAACGATCGGTTTCATCGGTTCGTAAAATGCAGCTTTATGTCTCTTCTATAATACTCGTTCTTCGTGGTTTGTAGTTTTTTGCCGCGCGATTTATAAAATTGTTGTACTGGTTGCACCACAGCGTGCCTTATTTAGATGCACCTAATGAAAGACATTGAAAGAAAAGAAGAAGAACATTATTGCTATATGCAATATATCTTAAAATTTAAATCAGTTTTAATCTGAAACATATATAGGTAAGGATAAACATTTATTTTATAAATTTATCTTATATATTTATTGGAAACGGGTATACGGCCAATATTGCGGCCACAAGCCGACTCATATACACGCGGAACAATAAGTGGGCTCGTGAACACACTTATGGCCTAGTTTACACCGACCGTTTAATACGCGTACCAAGTACTATATCCGTGTCAAATCTCGGTTTACACCGTGATAACCCGAAATTTGATACGGATATAGTACATGGTACGCGTATTAAACGATCGGTGTAAACTGGGCCATAGGTGTGTTCATGAGCCCACCTATTGTTCCGCGTGTATATGAGTCGGCTTGTGGCCGCCATATTGGCCGTATACCCGTCAACTATCGATTTACACCGTGATAACCTGAGATTTGATACGGAATATAGTATTCGGTACGCGTATTAAACGGTCGGTGTAAACTAGGCCATAGGTGTGTTTACGAGCCCACCTATTGTTCCGCGTGTATATGAGTCGGCTTATGGCCGCCATATTGGCCGTATACCCGTTTCCAATAAATATATAAGATAAATTCATAAAATAAATGTTTATCCTCACCTATATATGTTTCAGATTAAAACTGATTTAAATTTTATGATATATTGCATATAGCAATAATGTTCTTCTTCTTTTCTCTCAATGTCTTTCATTAGGTGCATCTAAATAAAGCACGCTGTGATGCAACCAGTACAACAGTTTTATAAATCGCGCGGCAAAAACTACAAACCACGAAGTACGAGTATTATAGAAAAGGCATAAAGCTGCATTTTCACGAGCCGATGAAACCGATCGTTTGAGCGACAAAACGGATCACGTGATCACGTTTGTACTATTTTGGTACGATACGCCTTCATAATACCTTAATACGTTAAAGGCCGTCACACATAAAATGCATAAACGTCGCATAAGCATAGCATAAGACCGCTGGACCAATAAACATCCACCATAAACTTGCCATATTAATTTACATAAGATTCTCATTGGTCCAGCGGTCTTATGTTATGCTAATGCAACTTTATGTATTTTGTGTGAGATGGCATTAAGGCTATAATACACAAAATGAATAGCGTAGCATAAGCATAGCACAAGACCGCTGGACCAATGAGCATCCAGCATAATGTCGCCATATTAATTCACGTAAGATGCTCATTGTCCAGCGGTCTTATGCTATGCTTATGCGACGTTATGCATTTTGTGTGTGACGGCCTTTATTGACTTAGTTTAAGCCTTGTGTCCACGATGCTAGAACTGTGTCCGAGTTTCGGTTTAAGCCAATGAAACTGCTATTTTTCTGTAAGAGCTGCAAGGTGATTGGCTTAAACCGAAACTCGGACGCAGTTCTAGCATCGTGGACACAAGACTTAACACTCCAAAAAATTGTTTTGTACGTTAGTGAATAGGGATGTTTCCAGTTACGTACAGTGACGATTGCACACATTGTGGGCATTCAGGAGCGCAACCGCTATCTATAAACGTGTGTACACGCAATAGGTTCTGGGGTCACATGCGCATGCTCTAGGGCAAATAAATAAGTATTTGTAATAATTTGGAAATCATTTAGAGAAATTTCAAAAACCATTTTTATAATTTTGGAAAGGAGTACATACATAATTATAATGGCCATCTTTACGCCGACCGTTTGATACGCGTACTAAGTACTATATCCGTATCAAATCTCGGGTTATCACGGTGTAAACCGAGATTTGACGGGTATACGGCCAATATGGCGGCCACAAACCGACTCATATACACGCGGAACAACCGTATCAAATCTCCGGTTATCACGGTGTAAACCAAGATTTGACACGGATATAGTACTTGGTACGCGTATTAAACGGTCGGTGTAAAACTAGGCCATAGGTGTGTTCACGAGCCCACCTATTGTTCCGCGTGTATATAGCCTTGTTTACTCCGGACCGTTTGATACGCGTACCAAGTACTATATCCGTATCAAATTCGTATTAAATCTCAGGTTATCCCGGTGTAAACCGAGATTTGATACGGATTTGATACGATATAGTACTTGGCACGCGTATCAAACGGTCGGTGTAAACTAGGCCCATGAGTCGGCTTGTGGCCGCCATATTGGCCGTATACCCGTTTCCAATAAATATATAAGATAAATTCATAAAATAAATGTTTATCCTCACCTATATATGTTTCAGATTAAAACTGATTTAAATTTTATGATATATTGCATATAGCAATAATGTTCTTCTTCTTTTCTTTCAATGTCTTTCATTAGGTGCATCTAAATAAAGCACGCTGTGATGCAACCAGTACAACAGTTTTATAAATCGCGCGGCAAAAACTACAAACCACGAAGTACGAGTATTATAGAAAAGGCATAAAGCTGCATTTTCACGAGCCGATGAAACCGATCGTTTGAGCGACAAAACGGATCACGTGATCACGTTTGTACTATTTTGGTACGATACGCCTTCATAATACCTTAATACGTTAAAGGCCGTCACACACAAAATGCATAACGTCGCATAAGCATAGCATAAGACCGCTGAACCAATAAACATCCACCATAAACTCGCCATATTAATTTACACAAGATTCTCATTGGTCCAGCGGTCTTATGTTATGCTAATGCAACTTTATGTATTTTGTGTGAGATGGCATTAAGGCTATAATACACTAAATGCATAGCGTAGCATAAGCATAGCACAAGACCGCTGGACCAATGAGCATCCAGCATAATGTCGCCATATTAATTCACGTAAGATGCTCATTGGTCCAGCGGTCTTATGCTATGCTTATGCGACGTTATGCATTTTGTGTGTGACGGCCTTTATTGACTTAGTTTAAGCCTTGTGTCCACGATGCTAGAACTGTGTCCGAGTTTCGGTTTAAGCCAATGAAACTGCTATTTTTCTGTAAGAGCTGCAAGGTGATTGGCTTAAACCGAAACTCGGACGCAGTTCTAGCATCGTGGACACAAGGCTTACACTCCAAAAAATTGTTTTTGTACGTTAGTGAATAGGGATGTTTCCAGTTACGTACAGTGACGATTGCACACATTGGGGCATTCAGGAGCGCAAACCGCTATCTATGAACGTGTGTACACGCAATAGGTTCTGGGGTCACATGCGCATGCTCTAGGGCAAATAAATAAGTATTTGTAATAATTTGGAAATCATTTAGAGAAATTTCAAAAACCCATTTTTATAATTTTGGAAAGGAGTACATACATAATTATAATGGCCATCTTTACGCCGACCGTTTGATACGCGTACTAAGTACTATATCCGTATCAAATCTCGGGTTATCACGGTGTAAACCGAGATTTGGACGGGTATACGGCCAATATGGCGGCCACAAACCGACTCATATACACGCGGAACAATAGGTGGGCTCGTGTACACACCTATGGCCTAGTTTACACCGACCGTTTAATACGCGTACCAAGTACTATATCCGTATCAAATCTCCGGTTATCACGGTGTAAACCAAGATTGACACGGATATAGTACTTGGTACGCGTATTAAACGGTCGGTGTAAACTAGGCCATAGGTGTGTTCACGAGCCCACCTATTGTTCCGCGTGTATATAGCCTAGTTTACTCCGGACCGTTTGATACGCGTACCAAGTACTATATCCGTATCAAATTCGTATTAAATCTCAGGTTATCCCGGTGTAAACCGAGAGTTGATACGGATTGATACGGATATAGTACTTGGCACGCGTATCAAACGGTCGGTGTAAACTAGGCCCATGAGTCGGCTTGTGGCCGCCATATTGGCCGTATACCCGTTTCCAATAAATATATAAGATAAATTCATAAAATAATATATTTATCCTTACCTATACATGTTTCAGATTAAAACTGATTTAAATTTTATGATATGTTGCATATAGCAATAATGTTCTTCTTCTTTTCTTTAATGTCTTTCATTAGGTGCCATCTAAATAAAGCACGCTGTGGTGCAACCAGTACAACAATTTTATAAATCGCGCGGCAAAAACTACAAACCACGAAGTACGAGTATTATAGAAGAGGCATAAAGCTGCATTTTCACGAGCCGATAAAACCGATCGTTTGAGCGACAAAACGGATCACGTGATCACGTTTGCTAAATACAAGAATTGATAAATCCGGTGTTCTAAGTCCTGCAAATTATCAGTTTATTAAAAAGACCTGGAAATTATCAGTATATTAAAAAGACCTGGAAATTACCAGTATATTAAAAAGACCTGAAAATTATCAGTATATTAAAAAGACCTGGAAATTACCAGTATATTTAGAGACCTGGAAATTATCAGTATATTAAAAAGATCTGGAAATTACTAGTATATTAAAAAGACCTGGAAAGAACCACCGCATACAAAATTCTATTTATTTTATAATCTATCGTATACATAATAATATATTCTTTTGTAAACGTTATACATTGGATTTGTAAATGCAGTGCAACTATAAAAAAAATATGGACCTGGAACAAACCCTACGACATATATATATATATATATATATATAGTAAGAAATTTATATAATATAGTAGATTGGACGTCGAATCAATGTCAATAATCTGATATCGCATGATGCCGCTAGATGGCATCTGATGAGATCTGTATCTCGTATTTAAAATATGACGAAACGATGGTATATATGAATCACGGTACTGTACAATTTGTATCAGTTATATTGTAGTCCACTCTTATAAGTGGAATACTTTGGATGGATAGTTACTTATTGATAATGCTTATAGTATAAAGGTCTCCGCACAATCAAAAATATTAAGGAACAGATAATAAATAACAGAACAGATAATAAATAAGGAAAAAATAATAAATAACAAAATAACAAGGAACAGATATTAGCGATTAAGAAAATAAATTACATATGATAATGAATTATGCATGTTAATATTGAGCTGTTCCCTATTCCCTTTATTGTGCGCAGCCCCGTTAACTCATAAAATTCATTAACATATGTGATTATTTTTCTAATCGCTAATATCTGTTCCTTGTTCCGTATATTTTTGATTGTGCGGGGGCCTTAATCCTGCAGGATTCAAATCAACGTAGAAAAACCGCTATGAAAGAAGGTCGATTCGACATGAAACGAAGTTGAAACGATAGTTGAAGGATCGTTGATATTTGATACGACTTCGATGTCGAATCGACCAAAATTTCAACTTATTTCGATATCAGATTATCGACATTGATTCAACGTCGGGTCAACTATGCATTTATCACTGTTATATTTGCAGATTCAGGATTCATAGAAAATGGTCTGACAAGGGGAGGGCGCGGGCTTGGGGTCAACGAATTAAAAAGGATTTTTGTAGTATAGTAGGGAAGAGTGGGATTAAACACGAACGCAGGGTAATCGCGAACGCATGCAGCGGTTACGGTGTGCTAAAAAGGAAAGCTGATGTTCTCTCTCCACTAACCGACAGCTAGGCGCGCATCTAGGTCGGATAAACAGTGGTACAAGGCGGCCGTGCGCACAGTACGAGGTAAGCTCAATACAATTCTATTGCAATAAAAATATAAAGACCCTCCAATTGAAGACTGGATTGAGTGTTACAAATGTAATTTATGGGCGCATGAAGAATGCATCAGCGGTGAAAGCACATCCAGAGGCTTTCTCTGCGACTTTTGTATTCATTAATTTTAATCAACACACTGTTCGTGATTACTCCAAACAGTATTCGTGATTACCCCACGCCCGTCGGGAAATCATGAACACCAAGGGTTTTGTTTTTTTATTCAAAAGTT
>JASTWR010002109.1:0-22500 GCA_030770355.1 Harpagoxenus sublaevis
CCGTGCAAGGTTTCTCGTTGCACGGGTGTCCGGATCGGCTTCGGACTCTTCGATTTCGTTTTTCCCGACACTCCCCGATCGTGTCCCTGTCGCTCGTTTACTCGCAACAGGTTCGTGCAGCCATTTGGTTGCACGGCCATCGGACCTTGACGGGAACACTATCGTCGTGTTCGCCGACACTTATCTGATCGATCGAGATCGCTTCCCCCAGGAGAAGATGCGCGTGCGAGGCTTTTGCTGCACGTTCGACAAATTTAGGTGGAAACACGTGAGGCGTTTTTCTCATGGCCCATCATGGCCCTTACTATCGTCCCCTCCCGCAGAAACGCTCGTGCACGCATCTCGGTGCATGGGAACGCTTCGGTGACGGAAATCGCATTTCCGGTCTAACCGGTATTGACTAGTACGTTCGCGTCACTACTTTTCGCGAAAATGTCCTACGACTCTATTTACCTGCACGCGGTGCCGATTCAACAGTGCCGCGCACTAACTCACGGGTCGGAACACGCTCTCGCGCGATAACGCTGAATCACGGGTTTTTCCCTTATAACGCGAGAGGAAAAACCAACATAAACTTTCATTTGATTTTAAAATAAATTAAATATCGGATCGCTATGTGTCACCGTGGGCGGTCACCGATAACGCAATCCCATTTCTGACTCGCGGTATTTTTACCGGTGGAGCGCAAAAGAAAAAACAATAAGAAAACTTAAAGCGCCATTTATGGCGTACGCTATTAGTAAACCTTAATCTAACGCAGAGACCTCTATGGTCATTCAGTCGGTTATATGTATTTATCAAAACTTCCTAGCTCTCAGGATAATAATAATACTCTTTTAAACTGTAGACTTACGATAAGAAAGAGAGAACGCGAATAAAGAAACAAAAATACAAAATATCTATACGCGAGATAATCACGATGCGAAGGAAAATATAAAACAAAAAACGCTATTGCCACTTATGGCTCGCATCGGTGCATGTCTGATGCATCGGCCCGTACGCGGACTCATTTTTGGTCCTTGACCACGTACCTCGGTACGTCGAGCGTCTCGTCGCCGATGATCGTCGGGCCGGTCGTCCGCGGTATCTCGCCGCTGGTGGTCGGTTCTGGCTCCGCGATCGGCGCCTCGACTACCGCCTCCGGGGTGCGCGTCTCCGAAGCAGCCTCCGGCTGTAAGGGCAGCCGGTGCTGCCGCTGCTGCACCTCTCGCATAATATCTCACTTATGTAAGAAGAGCGGCATCCCTTGGAGCACGGCGTTCAATTGGAGCATCGTCGTGTCTCCTGCAATGGATGTGCGGCGAGGTCCAGTGCACAGGACGCCACACGCCTGTGGACATACCGCAAAATTTGCCGAGGTACGACATGTACCTCGACGACGCGTACGACGACTACGACGACGACGACGACAGTGACGAGGACGACAGTGACGAGGACGCATACGACGACGAAGACTTGCCGCGGCGGCGCGGTAACGCAAACGTGGAAGACGAAGACGAGGACGGCGACGACGAAGACGGTGGTCATGACGACAACGACGACGAAAACGACGGGGACGGCGGCGACGACGGCAACGTCGACGACGACGACGAGGATGGCGGCGACGACGACGACGACGACAGAGAGGAAGAGCCTGCGTTTAAGCGTCCCCGGTAAGTACATTTTACATTTCATGTTTTTACAATTACGTACTTTTTTTAAATATTACGTTGTTTTTTTTCAGGCTGCTGCTTTAGGCAAAGCGAACAGTCTTGGATTCATAAATAAAAGGATAAGACCTGGTGGCATACCGCTTACTTTTATACAACAATCAATGTAAATTTATCACAATTAATATGTTACTAATACAATTAATGCTTATGTGACAATAAAGGTCATGTGACACTATAGAACATACAACTACTTTTTCGACAACATCAAAGCTTCATTGTTGGTATATTTTACTCCCGCTTCGTCTACAAGAAACATTCGATATAGTTGTCCCCACTTGGCAAGATCGCGCTGACAATATATATAAATATACAAAAAAAATATATAATTATCCTTTACACATAAGTCCATGTAAATGTTTAACATAAATACTTAAGCATTGAGGTGTATTGTACAGTAGGGAGCACAGGAATAAGTTCTTTTTTCGCGGTTTAAATTAGCGCGCGATGTTGTAGGGAGCAATATAGTTGCACCTACTGTACCTACTTACCTATGCTCATGTACACAGAAAGAAAAACTCATTCTTGCTGCCCATTGTACTTATTACTTGAATTTGCCTGTAAGGGCTCAGACCTAATGCGAGGAATAAAGGCCTTGACACATATTTCCGTAACAGCAACAGAGTAAGGTCTCTCTACCAATCGCGTTGCTCAATTCGGCCGGTCACAGTTACGGACAACCCACTCGAGCAACGCGATTGGTCGAAACCTTACCATTACTGTTACGCGAATATTTGTGTGTGTGGAGACCTTAAGAAACAAGGAATAGATATTATTAAGGCTCTACAGAAGTATTTTTGTCCGCCATTTTGTGTCTAACCTAGCCCAATCGCGAGAACGAAAGGCGTATTGGCCTTTACGATATTTACATTCGATTGGGCTAGGTTGGACACAAAATGGCGGACGATAATACCTATACTTTTTTAAAGCTCTACATATTAATAGTCGCATTCTTTTTCAATGCACGTGTATTAAAAAAGGATGCGACTATAAATTATATTGTTTCTTATTTCTCGCATTGTGTCTGAGCTCTAACAGTATTTGCTATTGTGCGTAAAATATTACTTGGCTCGATAAACTCTCAATATATTGCATTACTGGAGCCAGGGAGAAACCACATTGCTTAACATCTCATTCAGCAATTCGTATACCACCACAAAGTTTTCATCTGTGTATTCGCTGAAATATAAATGATATTTTATTCAATAAATACTTATAGCTGTAACAATTACTTGTATGTCCAAGTCGGATGTCGGAACGTAACTGATGGACCAATGAGAGAATTTCTTGTTTGCAAACGAATTTTTCTCATTGGACCATCGCGGTTAAGTAATTAGGTAATTAGGTGCAGTAGGTGCAACTATCGTCCGTACATACAGGGCTGCGTTCGGTAACATGACACGAGTGTATCATTCCACCCTTGTTTAACATTCGGTTCTCAACAAGGATAAAATGATGCTCGAGGGCACTCGGGTCATGTTTCCAAACGCAGCCCAGATAGCGCGCTAATCTAAACCAGCGAAAAAGGAACTCATTCCTGTGCTCCCCACTGTATATACATCTCAATGTTTAAGTATTTATGTTAAACATTTACATAAACGTGAAATAAAACTATCTCCAGAAAGGAAGGAAGGAGAGGGAGGTAAAAATGTTTACACAATTGCATATTAGAAAAAGCGACTTTTAAATAAATAATCATGTGGTCGACGCGCACGCGTATAATTGCGCAAAGTCTTATTTACAACATTTGAAAGTGATAAACACACGTAAATCGTTTTGTATCTCTTTTATTTGCGCACCTGTTACCGCGCATGATTGGCATATGCCGTTATTCACTTTTCTTTTGTTAAATAATATCTTTTCCTTGTTTCTGAAGGCCTCCAGCGAGCGATACACACATCATCGCGCAACAGTAACTGCAGTAAGGTTTCGTGCAATCGCGTTGCTCGATCGGGCCGTCCGTAAACGTAACCGCGCCGGCCGAATTGCGCAACGCGATTGGTCGCGAGACCTTACTCTGTTGCTGTTGCGCGAAAATTATGTGGAGGCCTTTATTCCTCGTAATTGGGTCTGAGTCCTTACACAGGCAAATTCAAGTAACAAGTACAATATAGGGAGCAAAAATGATCGAGTTTCTTTTTCGGTGTAGATAAGCATAGGGAATTAGGTGCAGTAGGTGCAACTATTGTCCGTATACACAGGGCTGCGTACAGTGGCTGCGTTCGGGGAGCGCGCTTTTAGCGCTTTTACATCATTCTATCCTTGTTTTACGTGTAATGAATAATAAAGATAGAATGATACAATAGCGCTGAAAGCGCGCTCCGCGAACGCAGCCAGTGTAACATGACCCGAGTGTATCATATCATCCTTGTCTAACATTCGGTTCTCGCAAAAAGGATAAAATGATGCTCGGGGGCACTCGGGTCATTTTTACGAACGCAGCCGACGCTAATTTAAACCGCGGAAAAGGAACTCATTCCTGTGCTCCCCACTGTATATACATGTCAATGTTTAAGTATTATGTTAAACATTTATATAAACGTATGTGTAAAAGATGATTATATATTTCTTTGTATATTTACATATATATCGTCAGCGCGATCTTGCCAAGTGGGAACAACTATATCCAATGTTTGTTGGAGACGAAGCGGGAGTACAATATACCAACAATGAAGATTTCATGTTGTCGAACAAGTAGATGCGATTATTCGCATGTAACTGGAGCAACAGTATTTGCAGAAATTAGGGCTAGGTACGTTTTACAGTGTCACATAACCTTTATTGTCACATAAGCCTAAATTGCATAACATTAACATTTTTGTTAGAAATTTACATTGACTGTTGTATGAAACTAAGCGGTATGTCAGCAGGTTTTATCTTTTCATTTATGAATCCAAGACTGTTCGCGACCAGACGTGAGCTACCATGATGCGTTTGATATTCAAAAGATGAGAGGTATGTACACACTGGAATAGCGTAATATGTTATATTATAATATAATTGTAAAAATTAATTTTTAACTTTGTCTTCTTTCAGTCGGACAGGATACTTTCTTTATTTCACCCCATGTCAACTTTCGCCTCCTTTCGCGTGTCACATACAGGATTTCACAAAGCATTGTAGCATTTCCTACACATATACAGGGTTTACCAAAAGTATGGAAACCCCTAAATATTTCGAAAACTACGCATTTTAGAAAAAAATGTTTTAGACAAAAGTTGTAGGGTTTCAAGTAACGCATTAAATAGTAATATTAGTGTGACTGCAAATAACTTTGTTAATGCCAGGTAAAAATAACTTTAAAATTTTTAAATGGAAACCCCTATTTTTAATTGCATATTCTTATAGCTTACCTCGAGAGCTTTTCAAAACACTATAATAAAGTATTTTTTATTAACTATTTTTCAAATTATGGAGCTTGAAAGCTACGATACTGCCGGCATCAGCGTTACCCAAGATGTACCGCATGGAGGTTGCACGGTCGGATTTACACTAGCAGAGTTGTAAATAACAATACTTTTGTGATTGAAGTTTTTAATTACTAGCTATAAATTAATTAATTACGAGCTATTTCTGCGTTCTATCAAAGATTGGCATACTGTCAAGAAGTCAATGAATACCACTTTCAGAATTTACTCTAAAACACTCAAACACAAAAAAAAATGTAAATTAAGATTGTAAAATTTGTAATTTAGTAAAATGTAAATAATAACTATTCTTTTTACTTTTTTAATTGTAATAAAATTCGAGTTTAATTACAATTTCAAAATGTACCTATTTGTAATTGAACGACTTTGCAACCTCCACGCGGTACATCTTGGGTAACGCTGAATGCTGATGCCGGCAGTATCGTAGCTTTCAAGCTCCATAATTTGAAAAATAGTTAATAAAAAAATACTTTATTATAGTGTTTTGAAAAACTCTCGAGGTAAGCTATAAGAATATGCAATTAAAAATAGGGGTTTCCATTAAAAAATTTTAAAGTTATTTTTACCTGGCATTAACAAAGTTATTTGCAGTCACACTAATATTACTATTTAATGCGTTATTTGAAACCCTACAACTTTTGTCTAAAACATTTTTTCTAAAATGCGTAGTTTTCGAAATATTTAGGGGTTTCCATACTTTTGGTAAACCCTGTATATATATATATATATATATATAAGTAGTAAGTGGACTGGCACCTGGCCGTCAAAACAAACCCCCACCACCTTCCCTCTGGCGCCGGGGGCGTGGCCACCCATAGCTGCCCAGCGTTCTGATTGGCTACCCCGTAGCTGCCCAGCGTTCTGATTGGCTCCTCCCATAGCTGCCCAGCGGCGTGATTGGTTTGCCCCATAGTTGCCCGGTGGCTCTGATTGGCTACCCCCTAGCTGCCCGCCGGGGATGAACGGTTCACCCCCTGGGGCCTTGTGGGCGGGGTGGGACCGCGAAAATGGCGTTTTCTGAGTACGTTGGGCCTTATGGGGGATGGTGTGTCCGACAAGATGGCGGATGTTTTTCCTACCGGGGTTTTGCGGAGAAGGGAGGGTCCGGCAAGGTGGAAATATTTTCACCCCCTCGACTAGATGGGGGGCGGATAACAGGAACGAACAGGGTTTTGCGGAGAAAGGAGGGTCCGGCAAGGTGGAAATATTTTCACTTCCTCGACTAGATGGGGGAGGATAACAGGAACGAACAGGTTTTGGGGCGAGACGAGAGGTCCTTTGTTATATATTTAGATTGCTCGCGTTCTAGGTAGAAGAGGTTTTCGAGCAGGTCTTGAGGAGAAGGGAGGGTCCGGCAAGGTGGAAATATTTTTCCCCCCCGACTAGATGGGGGAGAATAACAGGAGCGAACAGGTTTCGACGCGACTCGAGAGGTTTTTTTTGTTACATTTAGATTTCTCGTGTTTTAGGTAAGAATTTTACGTTATGTGCGATATTTCGTTAAAATGTGAAAAAAACCGGTTTATTACTGGGTAGGGATGCAAGCGTTTAAGAAATAGACGGGTGTTGTATAAGGTACAAAAATGTTTATTACTTCAAGTTCTTCATTGGAGAAATACAATTAAGCCATGTATTAATAAAAATGACGCAGAGTTATGCTTACAATAATTGCATAACATTTACAAACCGCGATTCGCTAAAATTATATTAAAGATTTCGTTGAAGAGTAGCGCGATTAATTCGTAAAATATTATGGTAAAATACATGTCGAGAAAAGTTAAATCGTTAATTTGTCTACGTACATTGCGTTCGATATCGTCGTAATTTCCTCTTAGAGTTAGTTTTACAATTTCTCTATCTATGTAAGTCTTGGGAAGATTTATCTCAATTTCACTGATCAGATAACGCACACACTCGTTGACATTATTCGATAGAGATTGCAAATGTTGTAAATGCGCGTCGACACATTTCACGATATTTTCCAGGCCATGAAATGTAATTATTTGCATCACTATTCCCACAGCGTAAGTTTTTCGTTTCTTCGGCGTTGGTGAACCGGACGCTTCCACGATGGTATTTTCCGTAGAGTAGTCTACAGCATCTTTATACGCCACCAATATGGACCGCGCTCCGTAGGCCGTGGTAAAGTTGATGGTGATATTCTCGATGATGACGGGATTCGGCTTTTTGTTATTCCCGCTTAAATATTCCTTCATGAGCTCCATGTTCTCTTGAAATTGCAGCCATGAATTTGCGTCGAAACAAATCCCCTCTGCATGATGGCCGGTTAATTTGACTACCGGCGTGAAGACTCCCGTCTCGTACGATCTTTGCAGACCCACGTGCAGCCTCTTCGTATGCGAGTTGTTGAGTCCGTATGTTGTCGACAGCAACATATGTAAGTGCTCGGGTTTACTCGTGACGTCGAGTCCCTTATTGCGAGTGTACTGCCGCTTCTCGGAATTGTCAGCGTCTTTGTGGCTGGCCATTGTTGACACTTCACTAACGTATGACACAAGGAATCAAAGTCAACAGGCGAGAACTGAGAAGCGCGCTTTTCGTTCGTGAAGTCGATGCTTCGAACGACGAGACTGCAATGAATTCGAGTTCGGAGGATTAGTTTTGTTTATATAGTTTCGTTTACGTCATCACAAAAAATGCGGTTGCGCGCGCAGTTGAGAGAAAAATCTAAATTTAATCTGGAACAAGAAGTAGCTTGTAAAATATTTTACGGAAAAATCTGTTAAAAAGTTTTATATCGCTAGATGGGGACATTGATAAAAAAACAAACAAATAAATTTTATGTGAAAGAGGTGGGTTTTATGGGAAAAATTTTAAAGTTTGAAGATGGTTAAACAAAGCAAATAACATAAATATAAGTTTAAAATATTTCCACGAAATGGAGGGTAAGCAGAAAACAAGTCTATTCGTGTTTTATCCTGTCGTGGTAAGGGCGATGTACCTCTTAAGATAAACTTTTTTACTTTATTTTTGTTTTATGACGAGACGCAAGAGTAATTTTAATAATAATAATATTTGCGAGGATATAGTATGGTACGAAATCTTATTGTGCAAAGGAATAAAGCATACTTCTCACGTGTTTTAAGAAAGTCGAAGTTAAAAATTTCGTCCATATGAGAAAATTTTGTAGAATGATTCATAGAAAGTTCGCGTGACTCGATGGCAGTGTGCCTGACTCATACTCGTGAGAACGCTGATTTGTATCTCGCAAAAAGCAAACTTTTTTTTTGTTTTTAAAAATTTGGTGTAATTTTTTTTTTTACAACTAAAGCAGCGTTCCGTTATTCGGCGTGTCAGTACTGAAAATTTATAATCTACGCGTCGTAAACTATAAATTTTCAGCACTGACAGCGAATATTGGAACGCTGCCTTTACATTTAAGGTACGCTATAGTTTAGGGAACTTTTATTTATTTTATGTAAAAAAAAAAGAAAAGAGAAAAGGAAATTAAAACAACCTGTCTCCCGATGCGCGGATCTTAGCTCGCGGCTGGTCAGGGTCGAGAAATAGGCGCGGAGGAAGAGACGATAGAACGGCGCTTTGTACTTTTACGAAGAGTTTATTATAAACTGAGTTTGTTAAGATTACAATATTGAAACGAGGCGACAGCCTCGGTATCGCTTTTACAATTTATTTGTCGCGTGGTTGTTTATACAAGTATTAGTTCGCTTTTACAAAGTAAGTACGAGGTGATTGCACGGCGATGCGAGATAGTTTCCCGGAATGTACGTGTTCGGCCTACGGCGGTACTTGACGGGACGCTTTTGTATCGCGGGTGAGGGGCGCGATTGATGGCCCGCGTGGGGCGTCGCGGAAAGACAAGTAACGCGTATAAGTGGGCGGTGCTTAGTGAACCGAATTCGGGTAAATACCTGAGCGTGGCGCGAGGCGTGTACGGCACGCGGAGCGATTAGGCGTACACGATCTTGGTGCGAGGCGGGTACAGTACGCGGGGCTGTACGGGCGAGCGCGTTGTAATGGCGTGTGGAATACGCGACACGAGGATCTTGACAGGATGTCAGGATGCTGCGTGCAATCGGGAACACCCGACTGGGAGGAGCACTCTCCTCCGCAGTGCACGTAGACGGCAACCGGGAACCCCCGGCAGGACGGAGCACACTCTGTCCGGTGCACGTCGAGGGAAAGACCACGGCCGGGTACGCCCGGCGTACAGAGAACGCTCTTGTACAAAACGTGGCCTTTGGCGTGTGATAAACGGTGGTACCGGTTACCGAGAACTCTCGGAAGAGACGAGTACGCTCAACCTCGCCGGTACGACCGGGGCTTTCAGGATAGCGGTGTCGGCGTACGGGAACTCCCGAATAAAGGCTGAGTACGCTCAACCTCGTCGACACGGCTGGTGATTTACAAGGAGCAGGATCGGGACTGGAAGTCGTGAGCAGCGGACAGGTCTGGTCGGACTGCTGGCACACGACGGAGTCTTCTTATTAGGCAAATTCGTTGCCTTTTTATACCCCCCAGGCTCGTTAATTCGGTAGCGGGGGTATCGCTTACGCGGAGCCGCACGTGGCGGGGATGTCGGGCCGGAGTAGGGGCGCCGAGCGCTCCGGCGTTGCGAACGCGTTCGATATTATTCGGGCGCTTACGGATATCGATCCGTTTGTCCCGAATCGATATCCGGCGGCGAGTGCGCCGACTTTATACAATTAAAAAATGTGTGGGGGCATTCCGCCCCCTTTCTTCGCCCGACAGATGGTCGGCCGGGCGGCTCGGCTGATGGACGGCCGGAACGATGCATTCCTGGGGGTGCATCGTTACATCACCCCCCTCCTATCAAGAGCGCGAATTCGGCGCTCAAACCATCCGCTTAATACTACGGACGGTGCCGGTTCGGTTGAACCGGATATGCCATCTCCCGTCCCTGGACCGGACCTTGTAATGCCGTGATACGTGGGCGGCAAAATGGGGCACCAGTACGACGTGTCCGGGTTCCACCTGAACTTGTATCGGCGGGTGCGGCTCGGGGCCCTTGGCCAGGAGGATCGGGGCCGGATTGCTCGTGCCGGTCGCTGGTGTCTTTCCGGGCGGCGGTGCTGTGGTTGCCGTCGTGGCGGTCGCTGGTGGTGGCATCGCCGGGGCCGTCGAGAGCGTTGTTTTAGGCCATGTGGTCGACGCGACCGTTGCTGCTGCCGTGGTGGTTGCTGCTGTTGCCGGGATCCTTTTTTGTTTCGGCAGTGGCGGCGGTGGCGACGTTAGCCAGCTCAATTTTTGCTGCTGTTGCCGATCTGATCGTTGCACCCTGCATCCTATCACCGGGACGCGTTTCCTGGCCGGTGCTTGGCCGGTTACTTCGGTGACGGCGGCGGTGGCGGCTGCCGCTCCGGACTTGAAGAGCCGTGTCCACGTCGCGCCAAAATCCGGATTCGCTGGATCGTATTCCACTGGCTCGGCCAGCAGAGCGTTAATCTCCGCGACAATGTCCTGCTCGAGAGTTCTCTCCGTTGGTGTGCTCATTGTGGAGGTTGCTATCTATCTGCGACTCTCGGTAGTCTGTCTGGAGGTTTCTATCGTATTTTCGTGAATTTTCTGGCTGGAGGGGGTGTTGATATTTATCGCTGTTTTGTCTCATCATCGTCCTCGGTGAGCGACTCGTTATTATCGTCACTGTTTTCCGTGTTTTGTATTGTTGCTTTCCGTATCGGAGTCGTTATTTTCCTCAGTGTCGACGGGATTCTCGTTGCCCTCGACGTCACTGTTTTCGGAGCTGTCCGTGTCATCGTCCTCTCTGTCTGGTGGGGCGGCTGGCGCGGGCTTTAGGTCTTGCACGTGGATATGACGAATCCCACTTTCCGCCGCGATCTCGTAGATCCACGATCACCGGGGATATGATTCGTCGCACCTCGAGGGGGCCTCGGAACTTGGGCGCTAATTTTGCGTTAAACGCGGCGGCTTTGTTGGAGAGTGGATATTCGCGTTTCCACACCCACTCTCCTATTTTCGGCGTCCACGGGCGGCGCCGTAAATTATAATATTTTTGCTGTCTTTGGAAAGCACGTGCGAGGTGAATTCGTGTAAGTTCGTAGGCTTCCTCGAGGTGTCGGCGTCTTACATCAGGTGGGGGAGCAGCGCTATTCGGGGCGGCGTCGCGGTTAAGCGGGGATACGAGCTCGCGGCCGAAATTCAAGTAGGCGGGTGTATAGCCCGTGGCCTCATGTCGGGCGGTATTATACGCGAATTGTAACTCGGTGAGTCGTTCATCCCAATTTCGGTGATTCTTATCGACATATTGCGAGATCATTGTTTTGACTACTCGATTCGTGCGCTCCACCGGGTTGCAATGCGGCGCGTGTACAGGCGTGTAGGCGTGTCGAACATTGTGCGCGGCGAGCATTTTCTCTAGTTGCGCGGATCGTAATTGTGTCCCGTTGTCGGACAGAATTACTTCCGGGCATCCGTGGCGGAGTATCACGGCTTCTGAAATGTTTGCTGTGACGGAGCCGGCGGTGGCGCGGCGCAGGGGGCGCATTTCTAACCACTTGGTGAAGCGGTCTTGCATCGTCAGGACCCACGTATGCCCCTTCGACGAGCGGGGCAAGGGTCCGACGAGATCCAATGTTACGTGTTGCCACGGGCGAGCAACAGCGGTCGCGTGTAGTGTACCGGCCGGCCGGATTTGCGCAACCTTGTGTCTGAGACACTTCGGGCAGCTTCGAACGTAATGCGCGATTTCTCTGAACATACCGGGCCAATAGTAACATTGTGCTACGCGGGAAATCGTTTTTGCGATGCCGAGATGTCCGGCGGTAGGCGCGTCGTGGTTCCGGCGGAGAATTTCCGGTCGCATATTTTTCGCTACGCATTCTTTCCACTGACCGTCGGCGGGAACCTCCTTGAAATCAAGTTCGTGGAGCACATGGCGGAATAATTTCCCATCCCTGATGTCGTAGTCCGGGAAGGTCGCGAGGGGCGTTTTGTACGGCGCGAAGCATTCGTTGGTACCAGCGGCAACGCGGAGGTTCGGTGACCGCGGCGGCCACGGGTTGGCGCGAGAGAGCGTCCGCGACTCGATTCAAAGTTCCTTTTCGATACCTTATTTCGAGATCAAACTGTTGGAGCTCGAATGCCCAGCGTCCTAGTCTCCCGGTAGGGGCGTCCAGCTTCTGCAGCCACCGGAGGGACTGGTGGTCGGTGATGACTGTAAATGGGTATCCCTCCAGGTAGTCGCGCATCCGCCGGATCCCCCAAATTACGGCGAGGCACTCGAGCTCGGTCGCGCTGTAATTTCTTTCGGCGGAGTTTAGTGTTCGACTCGCGTAGGCAATTACCCTCTCCCCCTCCGCGAAATTCTGCGTAAGTACGGCCCCGAGGCCGGAGGTGCTGGCGTCGGTCTGTAAAATAAAACGCCGCGAGAAGTCCGGACAGGCGAGAACCGGCGCGGTGGTGAGCGTTTTTTTAAGTTGTGCGAACGCGGTATCTTCGTCTGTCCCCCAGTTAAATCGAGCGTTTTTCCGGGTTAAAGCGGTGAGAGGCGCGGCGACGGTCGCGAAATCTTTAATGAAACGCCTGTACCACGAGGCTACTCCCAAAAACCGGCGAACATCCTTCACGCTCTGGGGTCGTTCCCATCGAGTGATGGCTCGTGTTTTCTCCGGGTCGGTACGGAGTCCCTCGCGGTCGACCATGTGTCCGAGGTACCGTAGTTGGTCGACGCAAAAAACGGCATTTATCTGGATTTAACTTTAAATTCGCGGCGCGGAGTCGTCGGAATACCTCGTGTAACAGCCGTATATGCTGGTCGAAGTTTTCACTTATAATAATTATATCGTCGAGGTAGACAAACACGTGAGGCTCAAGTTCGGGACCGAGAACGGTATCTAACAAGCGCTGAAACGTCGCGGGGGCAGAGTGAAGTCCGAACGGCATGACTTTGAACTGAAATAGTCCCTTCCCGGGTACCGTGAATGCGGTGATTGGTCGGCTCGACGGCGTGAGGGGTACTTGCCAATACCCGTTTTTTAGATCGAGCGTGGTAAGATATTTTGCACCGCGTAATTTATCCAGCGTCGCGTTAATCTGGGGAAGCGGGTAGGCATCCGGGTCGGTCGCGTTGTTAACCGCTCGGAAGTCGATGCAAAATCTGTGCCCCCCGTCCTTCTTTCGGACCACGACGACAGGGGAGCTCCAGGCGCTGTGTGAACGCTTCAATTATTCCGTCATTTATCATTTTATCGACCTCGGCGTCGATGATAGCCTGCATGGCTGGATTTCGCGGACGGTAACGTTGTTTCATAGGGCGTACGTTATTTTTTACGCGAATATGATGCTCGGTTCGGTCAGTGGGACCGGTGATTCGGTTGAACAACGGTAGTTCTTTCCGCAAGAATTGCTGAAGCCGTTTTTCCTCCTCGGGTGTGCGCGGGGACTATTCCTTCGGTCGTTGCGGCCGCCGGTGTTGAATTGGACGCGTCCGCGGGTCCCGGGACCGGTATCGAGTGGCCTAGCTTGGCCAAAAAGTCTACTCCGAAGAGTAGCGCGCTTCTTAGATTCGGCATTATCCGGAATGTATGCCAAACTATTCGTTCGTCGGCGAGAATCGGCAAACGGACGCGCCCGGGTAGTTTAAGGTGATGGCCATTAGCTAGTTGGACCTCCCCCTCCTCCGGTGTTATCGGAAAACCGAGAGTCCTGTGCGAGCTGGGCGGTGTGTTCGTTAGCAAAGGACGCCTCGGACCCGGTGTCTAAAAGCGCGTCGAGCGGATGATTATTTACGCGTACGGTTAAGTGCGGCCGGGGCGTGAATTTTACTGCGAGGACCGGGGGACGGCCGGCGTGTCCGCGGTCCTGGTTCCGTTTCCCGGTGGCGGGTGGCAGTCCTTTGTAAGAACGCCATCCTTGCCGCATTGTGAACAAAATTTCTGGGCGGGGCGACGGCAATCGAAACGTGTGTGTCCGCGTTGTTTGCATCTCCAACAACATTCACTGCGATTGTACGCGGCGGCGGCTATCGGTGTATCCGTGATTTTCGCGGGCGCTCGCTTTTTGCGGTTGCCTTGGAGCCTCTCAAATTCGCCCGCGCGTTGTTGGAGATTCCGGGGATTGCGCACGTCGCTCCGCCAGATCCGATTCTGATAATCGGGGTGGAGATTCTCGTAGAGTTGCTCGACTTGCTCCTCGGGAGAATATCCACCCGCTCGACGCATAAGCGCTAGCATCTGAGTCGCGTATTTGACATATGGTTCCCCCTCCTTCTGGACTCGGTCGCGGATTTCGTTTACGAGTTGTAGCCGGTAACGGCGCGGTAGAAACGTATCTTTAAAGTCGGACTAGAAAATCGGCCCAGCTATCCCAGCTCTCGCGGTTATTCCGGCACCAGAGGAGTGCGTCCCCCCTGAGTAACTCGGGTAGGCCTCGTAGCCAGTGTGCGTCGGAGAATTCGTATGCGGCCCTTAACTCGTCGATCCGTTCCAAGAAAGCCCACGGGTCCTTCCCGTCGAAGTGTAAACCCCACTTACGCATTTGATTCATGATATGCGTCGACGTGGGGGCGGATTCTAATACAGGCGCGTTTTCTACCGGTGTCGCGGGTATTACGGCGATCGTGGGCGCGGACTCCGAGGAGGGCTCCGTTTGACGCGGTATTCGTGGACATCTCGGGATGTTCGTTAAAATATTGGCGTAATCTCTGTCGGAGTACGTCGATGCTGCCTTCGGTGTCGAGACCGTATTTCCGGAGTTCGTTGCTTAATTCGGTTTTATTAAGACGGTAATATTCTCTATGCATTTATACTTTTTTCCGCGAATGTCTCCTCCTAACAGTCAGGTCCCTGTTCGGGCGCCATAAAACAACCTGTCTCCCGATGCGCGGATCTTAGCTCGCGGCTGGTCAGGGTCGAGAAATAGGCGCGGAGGAAGAGACGATAGAACGGCGCTTTGTACTTTTACGGAGAGTTTATTATAAACTGAGTTTGTTAAGATTACAATATTGAGACGAGGCGATAGCCTCGATATCGCTTTTACAATTTATTTGTCGCGTGGTTGTTATACAAGTTTTAGTTCGCTTTTACAAAGTAAGTACGAGATGATTGCACGGCGATGCGAGATAGTTTCCCGGAATGTACGTGTTCGGCCTACGGCGGTACTTGACGGGACGCTTTTGTATCGCGGTTGAGGGGCACGGATTGATGGCCCGCGTGGGGCGTCGCGGAAAGACAAGTAACGCGTATAAGTGGGCGGCGCTTAGTGAACCAAATTCGGGTAAATACCTGAGCGTGGCGCGAGGCGTGTACGGCACGCGGAGCGATTAGGCGTACACTATCTTGGTGCGAGGCGGGTACAGTACGCGGGGCTGTACGGGCGAGCGCGTTGTAATGGCGTGTGGAATACGCGACACGAGGATCTTGACAGGATGTCAGGATGCTGCGTGCAATCGGGAACACCCGACTGGGAGGAGCACTCTCCTCCGCAGTGCACGTAGACGGCAACCGGGAACACCCGGCAGGACGGAGCACACTCTGTCCGGTGCACGTCAAGGGAAAGACCACGGCCGGGTACGCCCGGCGTACAGAGAACGCTCTTGTACAAAACGTGGCCTTTGGCGTGTGATAAACGGTGGTACCGGTTACCGAGAACTCTCGGAAGAGACGAGTACGCTCAACCTCGCCGGTACGACCGGGGCTTTCAGGATAGCGGTGTCGGCGTACGGGAACTCCCGAATAAAGGCTGAGTACGCTCAACCTCGTCGACACGGCTGGTGATTTACAAGGAGCAGGATCGGGACTGGAAGTCGTGAGCAGCGGACAGGTCTGGTCGGACTGCTGGCACACGACGGAGTCTTCTAATTAGGCAAACTCGTTGCCTTTTTATACCCCCCGGGCTCGTTAATTCGGTAGCGGGGGTATCGCTTACGCGGAGCCGCACGTGGCGGGGATGTCGGGCCGGAGTAGGGGCGCCGAGCGCTCCGGCGTCGCGAACGCGTTCGATATTATTCGGGCGCTTACGGATATCGATCCGTTTGTCCCGAATCGATATCCGGCGGCGAGTGCGCCGACTTTGTACAATTAAAAAATGTGTGGGGGCATTCCGCCCCCTTTCTTCGCCTGACAGATGGTCGGTCGGGCGTCTCGGCTGGTGGACGGCCGGAACGATGCAATTCTGGGGGTGCATCGTTACAACTTTTATTTTAAAATTGTTTATTTTCTTATTGTGTTACTATTTACGCGTAAGTTTAATGTTTTATTGTATTTTGACACATAATTAATATATATAATAAATATATTATTAACTATAATTTTATGCTATCTGTTTTATAATATTTTTAATTTATTATCTTCCTTTAAGTTATCATACTATTTAGATTTAATCTCTCCGAAAATCATCAATACATAAATGATATAGTAGAACATAATAATATATAGGCCTGTTCTTTTCAGCTGAATTGCTGCATTAGTTCAAAGTTTATCTTTTTCTTCCAATGTGGAGTAAAAAAGATAAACTCTGAACTAGTGTAGCAGGTTTAGCTGAAAAGAACAGGTCTATTGAAACATATAGAGAATGAGCTATATATAGGTTTAATATGACATATATATACGAGTTTAGTTCCTCCCTAAGTGGTAGATGGCGCGCACAATTACCCACAATTTTGCTTCAGCTTATTATCACAGACGGTTGGAGCCCCTGATTGGATCTCGCGTTATTAGTTGTAATTATTTGCCGCCACGGTTTGCGACCGTATTTCGCGATCTTCTTTCGCGTTATTATTTGTGATCTTTCTTCGCGTTATTATTTGCGATATTCTTCCGCGTTACTGTTTATATCGTCTCTCTAGTATCTTGTGTTTCTCGCTGCCGCGTATTTGTTTTGCGCCATTATTCGCGTTCGATACTCTTGTGTATTAGATTCGCTTTCGAATATTATCTCGCGTTCTTTGGATTATTTCCAATCTTATTGTGTTATTGTTCGCGACATTACTTATTATTATTATTGGCGATCTTAATGGCGATAATTATTAATCGCGATACTAATGATATTATGTTTGCGTTGTTCGCTGCCGCGTATTAGTTTTACGTTATTACTCGCGTTTGATATTTTGTATTAGATTCGCGTCCGGACATTATTCCTGGGTATTGTTTGAGTCGGAATATTAACTTTACGTTACCCTGGTTTATTCGTGGCGTTATTGCGACTGCTGTTCGCGCTATCCGGAATCTTTCTCGCGTTATTGTTAAGTTACGGGGTAATTTGTGGATTTGCGTGCCCTATTGCGCCCGTAATTGCGTCGCACTTGCGAAGAGCTCACGCCGAAACGGCGTAAAAACCACTGACGACAGAACAGAACAAAGTAGACCGGAGTTGAGTCTCCGAGTCTAATTGATAGCGATTTATTGCGATCCCAGCGTGATTATCTGTTTCTTGGACGAGTTGTAATCTCGCAAGAGTACGTTGTCGCGCCCCGTTTGGCGCACGCAGAAATTATACTTGATCGTTGACGTTTGTGGCGTTATTATTTGTATTATTTACCGAATTACGTTTTGATTGCGAGAGATATCGCGAATGTTATTTAGATCTCATTGTTTAGTTCTTGTTGTTCCGTAACGATCCAGAGATCCTTATAATTTAGTCACTCAACAGTTTCATAAATTCCAATATATTTTCCGTCTGATTTTACGTTACTCATTGTCGCGTATTATTCATCGCGTACGCTCGCGCTTGATATTACTTCGCGTCCTTCTTTAGTTTTTGTAAACGAACTTGATTACAGTTCGATAGGCGGAAGCGATTGCCTCATTATTATTATTCCTCGGATCAATTTAACTATTATTATTAAAATTACATTTATTAAACAAACTGTTTCCACCCTTTTCATTATCCGATACTAGCAATAAACTACCAGTCATTTTATTATATTCTACTGTGGCACGAATTATTTAGCCGTTATTCCGTCGTCCTCTTGCACTGCCCTGCCTTGCCCTGCCCCTCTACCGTTAGGTCGAGCTGGTCGGCCTTCGCACGAATAATTAAGTTGGAGCTTTCGTGAATCATTACTTGCGTTTTGACAAATTTGGTGAATCGAAGCATTTGAGTTGTCGTGACAAATAATTAGAGAATCGTTGTATTTAGTGGACGCGATTGGCCGCGTCTGGCGCCCAATAATTTGTTTCGCGAGTCAAAGATCTCGTGCGAGGGACCCATTCGAGAGGCCTGACACCTGACTCTCTACCGTCCCCTTTTGATCCGGCTTGCGCTCGCGCGCAAAAAGCCGTGACAGTTCATATTTCAGTAATTTTAAGATAGAATTTAATAGTTTTTTCCTTTCATTGTAGATTTTCGAATTTGTTCAAAGTTGTCGAGGAAGGAAAGCAAGCAGCTGTAGCGGCGGCAACTCACCCGAAATTTAAAATAAGATGGTTGAAATGTTTAAATGAAACGGCTCGAGATAATGCAATGGCCGCTATAAAAAATGGAATAGCGGCATGTTATCATCATCCATCACAAGATCTCATAGAGATGGATGTCAGTAACGATGGGTTCGATTTCGATAATGAAAACGAAGGCGGATCAAACATTCAAAATACTTTAGGGATTACTACGTGTGAAATAGAGTTTCAACGTTTTTGTCAAAATCCGAAGAACGATTTATCGATTTTGCATGTTTATCCAATTATTAAATTGGCATTTCTTAAGTTTAATACATTATTACCATCTTCTGCTTCAGTCGAAAGAATGTTTAGTTTTGCCACAATGTTTACATTCCGAAATTCAATCGTCTCACAGACGAAAACTTCGAAAAAAGAGTACTCTCAAAAGCAAACTGTATTTTCAAGAGCACGTAAATAATAAAAGTATTTGACATTATGCTTCTTTTAATTCTCAATTTTATATTTCCTTATGTACCATATTTACTGTTTACTTTGGACACTGCACTAAGAGAGAAACAATCACTAAATCCTGCGAAACATCTGACCTGATTACTGAGTGACAAAGTAATTTAAATTATTTTATTTTGATTAATCACAGATGATCTAAAAATTTTTATACTCTTGTTTGGCGTATCGCCTTGTATATATATATATATTTTTGCAGTAACTGATTTGCCTTTTGCTTTGTTCAATTATAGATTATTATAATTGCTCAATTCAACTCGTTAACCTTGATTAGTGTCGATTAGCAGATATTTAGTTACTAGTTTGCACATACTTGGTTATATTGGTTTGCATATATTTAGTTATACTAGTTGCTATTTGTTAATGTTCGCGAGACGTCGGTGGATCGCGATCGGGATAATCTTGTGAATTTATGCGACTCACCAATTGGTGCTGCCATCGTTTATCCACCGACGGCAGCGATTACCCCCAAAACGGGAGCAAATACTCGCTCGCGGCTCACGTTACAGAACCGCGAGCGCACTCACCGCTAAGAAGTCGACAGCCGGCGCAGCAAGACTTTCGGGCCGCCCGACCGCCCGCCTCTCCCCCGCCTTGGAGACCGATCCTCGCCTGCCTCATTTGTGCCTGCCTGTGATTTACTCTCTGCGCTTGCTTGTGCCTATTGCTTGTGCCTGCCTTGCGCTTTGTGCTGCATCCGCCTGCATGCCGAACCGGCAGAGTCCGACCGCCCACAGACAGGACGAGGAACCGAACGAGAATCGGAGGAGTCATCCGAAGAACGACGGGCGAGACCGAACGGTGAGTCGCTTTCCTTGCTCAATTTTTGTTGCATGCGCATTTTGATACTCGCTCTCCTCGCTATTTACCAAATTAGTCGTGAGGGGCTTATAATTACCCCCCCTCTGGTCCTTCGAGCATAGAAAAATCTCGCCCCCCGGGGGATAGCATTAAGACCCTCCCACCCCCCGCTTAACTCTGATTACTGATTAATAAAGTAATTAAATATTTTTCTTCTTGATTACTGTTTAATCAAAAAATTTTCTACTTTGATTATTGATTAATCAAATAATTAAAAATTTCTCGACTTTGATTACTGATTATTCAAGTAATCGTTAATCAAAGCTGATAATATTACTGAAAATATCGTTGTTGCCGAACTCGTTTACTCTGAGTGATGAAGTAATTGAAAAATTTTCAAGTCTGATTACTGATTAATAGAGTAATTAAATATTTTTCTCCTTGATTACTGGTTAATCAAGTAATCTAAAAATTTTATATTCTGATTACTAATTAATCAAATAATCTAAAAATTTTGTAATCTAATTATTGATTAATAAACTAATTAAATATTTTTCTCCTTGATTACTGATTAATCAAAAAATTTTCTACTTTGATTATTGATTAATCGTGTAATCGGAAAATGTTCGACTTTGATTGTTGATTATCCAAGTAATCGTTAATCAAAACTGATAATATTACTGAAAATATCGATGATGCCGATCTCTGGTAGCGACGGGCGGTGTGTACAAAAGGCAGGGACGTAATCAACGCGAGCTTATGACTCGCGCTTACTGGGAATTCCTCGTTCATGAGGAACAATTGCAAGCCCCAATCCCTAGCACGAAGGAGGTTCAGCGGGTTACCCGGGCCTTTCGGCCAGGGAACACACGCTGATTCCTTCAGTGTAGCGCGCGTGCGGCCCAGAACATCTAAGTGCATCACAGACATGTTATTGCTCAATCTCGTGCGGCTAGAAGCCGCCTGTCCCTCTAAGAAGATTTGTTTGTACGTTGGTAGTAAAACCCGCCGGCCGAAGCCGGGGGCCTCGAGATACCATAAGGTACGCCTATTTAGCAGGCTAGAGTCTCGTTCGTTATCGGAATTAACCAGACAAATTGCTCCACCAACTAAGAACGGCCATGCACCACCACCCACCGAATCAAGAAAGAGCTATCAATCTGTCAATCCTTCCGGTGTCTGGGCCTGGTGAGGTTTCCCGTGTTGAGTCAAATTAAGCCGCAGGCTCCACTCCTGGTGGTGCCCTTCCGTCAATTCCTTTAAGTTTCAGCTTTGCAACCATACTTCCCCCGGAACCCAAAAGCTTTGGTTTCCCGGAAGCTGCCCGCCGAGTCATCGGAGGAACTTCGGCGGATCGCTAGCTGGCATCGTTTATGTTAGAACTAGGGCGGTATCTGATCGCCTTCGAACCTCTAACTTTCGTTCTTGATTAATGAAAACATTTTGGCAAATGCTTTCGCTTCTGTCCGTCTTGCGACGATCCAAGAATTTCATCTCTAACGTCGCAATACGAATGCCCCCATCTGTCCCTATTAATCATTACCTCGGGGTTCCGAAAACCAACAAAATAGAACCGAGGTCCTATTCCATTATTCCATGCACGCAGTATTCAGGCGAGGATAGCTTGCTTTAAGCACTCTAATTTGTTCAAAGTAAACGTACCGGCCCGACTCGACACTCAGTAAAGAGCACCGCGACGGGATATTAGTTGGGCCGCCCCTCGCGAGGCTAAGCCCACCGGTAGGAGTGTCCCACATCACGCCAGTTAAACACCGCGAGCGGTGAACCGACGGTGTGCGACACAGATTCAACTACGAGTTTTTTAACCGCAACAACTTTAATATACGCTATTGGAGCTGGAATTACCGCGGCTGCTGGCACCAGACTTGCCTTCCAATGGATCCTCGTTAAAGGATTTAAAGTGTACTCATTCCGATTACGGGGCCTCGGATGAGTCCCGTATCGTTATTTTTCGTCACTATCTCCCCGTGCCGGGAGTGGGTAATTTGCGCGCCTGCTGCCTTCCTTGGATGTGGTAGCCGTTTCTCAGGCTCCCTCTCCGGAATCAAACCCTGATTCCCCGTTACCCGTTACAACCATGGTAGGCGCAGAACCTACCATCGACAGTTGATAAGGCAGACATTTGAAAGATGCGTCGCTGGTGCTAAGACCGTGCGATCAGCACAAAGTTATTCAGAGTCACCAAAGTAAACGGTGGACGCACGGAGACCGCACGCCACCGATTGGTTTTTATCAAACAAAAGCGTCCCTTCCATCACTGGTCGGGACTCTGTTTTGCATGTATTAGCTCTAGAATTACCACAGTTATCAAGTAAATGTGGGTACAATCTAATGAACCATAACTGATTTAATGAGCCATCCGCGGTTTCACCTTAATTCGGCATGCACTGAGACATGCATGGCTTAATCTTTAAGACAAGCATATGACTACTGGCAGGATCAACCAGGGAGCTTCGGGCGTTCGGTCGCTCGCTCGTGAACGAGCGACCCGCGCCCGTCGCGTCCGCGCGCGTTGCACGCGGACGACGAACGAGCATACAGCTCCGGCTAGCAGCTCTCTCGAAGGAGAGAGAGTAGCCGTGTGGTGTCGTGTTATTGCCGCCGGTCTTACAAAGCCGGTCGACGACACTCTCTTATATTGTATCGCATTTAGTATAAAGATCATATACTATATACACA
>JASTWR010002110.1:0-26295 GCA_030770355.1 Harpagoxenus sublaevis
AATAATCTTATGAATCGTATATAAAAAAATTAACCACTGCGCACAGGATTTATACCCCCTCCGTCTCGACGTTACTATCGGACTGCTGAGCAATCTCCTCGACCCTTTCAACGCCCAGTTGGAGGACCTCTGTTATCGGAACCTCGCCGAATGTTCCCGGATTCCCCATGCACATCTCCTCGCCTGGCAGCACTGTTGTTGCCTCATCGATGACAGTCTTGGCCGCACGTGCCCCCGCCTGGAAGGGATCTTCATGCTCGTGGCATCCTTCCAGGATCGCCTCTAACATCGTTCGGGATTCCTCGTTGTCCCTCATATTGTCATCTCGAGACGCGGTATGAGCTGCACCATCCATCGTTGTCGCCGTGACTGGAGTTACATCATCCTGCACCCCTGTTCTTATTGCGTCATTTCTGCCTGAGTAAATGGTTGCGTCATCCAGACTCGCCACCGGCCTCATTGCTTCCACGGCTTCATCACTCTCATTACCGCAGTATCGCTTTTGCCGCATTTCCTCGGCCCTCACCGCAGTTGCCGGTAGCACCCTTAGCTTAATTTCTGTAAAAGAAATTTTTTCTCGAATTAGCAGGACAACACCTCTCCGGCCCGGGCCAGTGCAATCAGAGCGTAAAGCCCTGAAACCGCGAATATGAAAGGAGTGCTCTGGGTTTCAGACAGGGTTCCGCCAAGAAGATGATATCATATAACTCACACAGTTTTTCTACATCCGCTTTTTTGCTTATAATTCCCCTGCAATTCCAAATATATGATGCTAAATCCCGTGGCTCGCGTATCCGTCTTTTTTCTTTTTGCCATTCTACACTAGCCCCCTTAGGCCTTTGAAGAATTGGAACAAACCTGGTTCATATTTCAAATAGCGGGGAACTAAATAATTTTGGGGAAGATTTTCGGAAGATGGCTCAACAATAGAAATAATGAACTGTATAATCGTAGAACTTCTGAGGTATTTTCCCACCACTCGCCTCGTCGCCCCCCCCCCGCTCCCCCGTCCCCGGACCCCCGGCGGGAGGATCCTTGTCACGCTGCCGAGGGACAACAAACTGAAAACTGGAGGAGAGGGGGACGCAGGCGCCCTACCGTTTGGAGAGTTTAAAATCAAATTACGCTCGTTTTGCCAGTTTCTGCAATCGAATGCGGCCATTCTTTTCCTGGTCGCTTCTACGTTTCGCGGTTGCGAACAGTAATGAGATCTTCAGACTTGTCCGCATTATCTGTAGCCGGCTCATCCATTCTAAAGGTTACCCTACGTGGGGGGGGGGGGGGAGGAGGACACCCACACTGGCGTAAGGACGCGTTTCTCCCCCCCACCATAGATCCCCGTCCTCCACTATGGGGAGACGGGGATGATGAACGCGACCTCGACGAGAGGATCGAGGAGGGAATTATCCGATGATGTGCCCCCGCTTGGGGGCTAGACCTCGATGAAGCTGGGCTAAGACTAGGGTAGCTCGCAGTGGACTTTAATATTCCAGTGTTCGGGCGCACCCCCTCAATCCTCTTGCGCGTCTCGTCGAACGGAATGTTTTCCAGGACCGCGGTTTCAGAAATGAGTTTATGTTTAGCAAAAACTGGGGCAAAGCGGATCCGTAGGGAGATGTTCCCCGTCGCAATTTATACACCGTCGGAGGGCCGCTCGCACAGGGACAGTCCTCGCTCCTCTCGTGCACCGATCCCGCACACCCGAGAGCACGAGCCCTTGATTTACAACATAGGGGCCGTGTGGCCATAATTAAAACACTTAAAACAAATGCGCACTACGGCATGTACGGCCTAACCTCGTAAATACTCTTGTGTATAGCCACCTGCGTAGGCAGGCGGGTTCCCTCAAACTTAACTTTAATCAAATTGGCCGGTCCGGGAATGTATTTCCCGCTCTCGTCTTTTTTCTTGCGCCGCGCTTCATCATGCGGGTGGCTTCTAAAATTTTTTACAGGGGATTCAATATATGGAAGAAGCTCTTCTATTTGATGAGCGGCCGACACGTCCTCGATCACACAAACTCTCATAATTTTGAACTCGGGTATAATAAAGCTATGATATTCTTTCTTTAAAGATCGGTAGACTATAATCGCATGGTTTGCGCCATGAACGGTTGGAAAATTCCGCGCGTAGCTACACACCCAGATAGCAAAATCTGACTGAAACACGTTTTGAAATTTATGTGCTACATATTATAGCGACAGAATGCTATCAATATTTTAGCAGTTATGCCGTTTCAGTTAATGCCGTCAGAAACGCAGCAAAAAATCAAGCACTACGTGGCGTCACGATGTAATGGCAGAAATGCGGCAAAAATTGAGCTGAGATTACCAGCATAAATGGAGCAATTTCAAAACTCGTATGCTGGCACAAGTGTCAGCAGAATACACACTGAGATTGCACATAACTTGCTATCACAAGTGTAGACACAGATTGCCAGCAGAAATCCAAACTTGTCAGCAAGTACGCTATGATGGAGAAAACGCAGCAGAAATTCAGCATGCTCTGTAGTTGTATTGAATTAAATTGGATTAAAATTTTCGAACTAATTCAATGCCGACGGATGGCATCCAATATGATCTGTTTCTCGTATTTAAAATTTGACAAACAATGCTATAAGAACGGTGTCAAGAGACCACGACAGCGTCTCGCGCCAAGCAGCGCCTAAGTTTAAGATAAATCATGGTACGACACAACTTTTGTATCAGTTGTATCGTAGAGTCCACTCTCATATAATAGAGTGGCACACTTAAAAAATAACATTTTGAAAATAGTAATTCTCAATATGTATGTATAATAAAAATTTCTGACAATTAATATAGATTTTCTCATATATTACGAGTATATATATATATATTGGGGAAACATATGTTATTCTTATTTTGTCTGAGTTTTTCTGAAAAACGTTCCAATTCGTATAAAAATTCTGAGAAAAATATGAAAATTTTATAGAAATTCTGATAAAATATACATATATATATTAAAACTAATTCTAAAAAATATTTTTCATCAGGAAAATCCTGATTCATTCTGCCGTGTTTCTGCTGCCACATCGTGACAACACTCATGCTCGATTTCTGCTATACATCTGCTGTCGATAACTAATATTGCAGGCTCTGTTTGTTATTAGCTGCATTTCTATAGCATCATATCGTGACGGCATATCGTACTTCGTTTCTGCTGCATTTCTGCCATCAATTGTGTTGGCACATTGTGCTGGCAGAACCAAAGCTTAATGAGGACGCAGCGGAGCGAAATCTGCTGCAAATTCATGATTGAATCTGCTGGCATACTGCTGGCATACTGCTAGTATTTTGCTATCTGGGTACCTAGCTTGTTACTTTCAATAATATCCGCGCCTACATTCTTGTTTATAATCTCGGACAGATGAAGCCGATTGCGATTCGGATCATTGTCCGCAAATTGAAACTGAACATAATACGGAGGATAATCCTCCGGACGATATCTATTAACGTTTTTTTTAGTACGCTTCACATTATGTATCACTCGCAGGGGGGCCAGCGGGTTCCTCGCCGCCCCCGCCGCGGCCCCGTCGTCGATAGGCCGCTTGATTCCACGCCCGGAAATCGATTCAATCATTTCTACGTCGTTATCCATTTCAATAATTACGTCGCGAACTGGATTTTCTTCCCCGCTATGCAGGATCAAAGAGACATCCGCCGGCGGGGTTGCCCCGCTCGGCGTGCCGCCCGGCACCGCCGGGGCCGCGTTTACATTTGGAATTTTACCTTTATTGTCCCGAAGATTCTCGTCACCAACAATTATGTTGTTACACGTGTTCCCGGAATGCGTATCACTCGCTTGGGCGAAGACCTGCTCCCCCGGGGGGGGGGGGGGAGAGGTCCTTGTCGCCCTCGCTCGGCTTACCTTTTGCGCACTTTTTCTTATTCGCCCCCATGACCCTTTGTTGCCGCTGCAACGTCGCCTCAAATGATGTAAATTCCGCTTGCGAAATCGTGAGACGCCCCGTGGAAGCGGGGGTCTCGTCGGGGGTGGCTTCCGCAGGGGCCAAGGCCTTCTGCATCGCCCCGCGACCAAACTCTCAAACTTTCGAACTTTCGAGACACGCACGCGGTGACCAACCAGCAAAATCACAAACAAAGAAATTCTCAATGTACTCGTTAAACGAGTAGAAGTTTTTAATTTCCAAAGTCGCACTTATAAAAATAAGCCGGCCTGCGTTTCATACGCGGCCACGCGGGACCAACGCGCAAAGGATTGAAGGAATACCACGGTCTTCTACTCAGGTCTGGAAACTCCAGTGGTGGGGGTGTCTCGCTTAACGTCCCCGTTTTCGGTAGTTCGCTCCGTGTCCGCACTAATCGTGTCGATCGAAAAGTCGTCTAGAGACCCTGTAATAAGAGTCTGGCCATAAGCGATTTTGTCAAAATCCTGCGAGAGAAACGGATATACATTTTCTCTTTAACGTAGCACATTTGGCAGCTGTAAAAGTGTTTAAGTATTGCAGCAATAGGTAGATAGCGAATAATAGCGATATTACAGCGATATAATTGAGATAATGTATATCCTTCTCTCTCGCAGGATTTTGACAAAATCGCTTATTGTGACATGGTTTGAATGACGCGCAGGTGACATGGTTTTAATTATCAACTTGTTTTATTGATTGGACAATTTCGACAATTTCCTTTGAGGTACAAATTTCTTTTTCAGTTTTTGATTTTCCTGGTACGTAAATTGGCGCATCCTCAACCTTATATAATAACAGAGTGCATAAGAGAGAATCTCCGAGGCATGATCTTTACACGGGAATGTAAAATTATAATTAGAGAGAACCTCCTCGATTGTTAGATCGAAGACTTTGGACGATTTGGCATGCTTCGCGAAACACTCTTCGACGTAACGAATCAAATTAAAAAATTTGAGGTTCGAATGAATTAATCCTCCTCGAGAAAAAAAAATTGAAAAAAAATTGAAATTGAAACCTATATATTTAGATGAAATCGGTGAATAAAAGAATACCTTCCGACGACGTGAACAATCTGTACGGCTGGGCGATGTGCGAGCCCTTACCATACGCGGATTTTCGATGGCTTGACGATCCCGAGAGTTTTAACGTTATGTCCGTGACGTCGGATTCATCTATCGGTTACATCCTAGAGGTTGACCTCGCGTATCCGCGGGAGCTCCACGACGCCCACGCGGATCTTCCGTTCTGCCCGACGCGAGAAAAGCCTCCAGAAAAACGGTACGAGAAACTTCTAGCCACTCTCTATGACAAGTCGCGTTACGTGGTGCATTATCGAAATTTGCAGCAATGCGTGCGATACGGGTTGTGCGTAACGAAGATTTATCGTGTGTTGCAATTCGCGCAATCTCGGTGGCTTAGCAGTTATATAGAGCTTAACACGTTATTTAGAACTCTCGCGAATAACGAGTTTGAGAAAAATATGTACAAATTAATGAACAACGCGGTATTCGGGAAAACAATGGAGAACGTGCGTGATCATGTCGATGTGCGCCTCGTCACGCGCTGGGATGGGGTATACGGCGCTGAGGCAATGATCGCTAAACCGAATTTTCACAGTAGAAGCGTTTTCTCGGAGGATTTGATGGCCGTCGAGCTACGCAGGCTTGAGGTGAAATACAACAAGCCGATCTACGTGGGCATGTGCATTCTAGAGATATCTAAGATGCTCGTGTATGATTTTCATTACAATTATATGGTACCGTTGTATCGCGATAGGTGTAAACTAATGTACACGGACACCGATAGCTTGATATATCACCTACAATGCGACGATGCGTACGAGAATATTAGGTGTGATATTGCGAGATTTGATACGAGTGATTATCCCGAGGGCAATGCGTACGGTATGCCGCGCGCGAACAAGAAAATACCTGGTATGATGAAAGATGAAAACAACGGTGCGATAATGACCGAGTTCGTAGGGCTCAGAGCGAAGATGTACGCTCTGAAGGTGATTGGTAAAGATGATACTAAGAGGATAAAGGGTGTAAAGAGGAACGTGGTTGCGAGAATGATAACGTTCGACGATTACAAGCGGTGTCTGTTCAACTTGACGGAGCAGTCGCGACGTCAGTCGTGCTTGCGCTCGAAGCTGCACGAGGTGTACACTGTGTCCGAGTTGAAGCTAGCTCTTAGTCCCTACGACGATAAACGATGCGTTGAACCCGATTCTTTCGACACTCTACCGTGGGGACATTACGGAATATCAGTGAGGGAAAATGGAGGGGGATTGCGCAAAGAATAAATGCGCGAGATACTTTCTTATATACATATAATATATATTTTCATTGTTTGTTTTATTATCACATTAGATTTTTTATTAATTTTTTTGTTTTTTCTCGTTATCATATTATATTTTTTTATTAATCCTTGGTGGAAGAATTACGCAGCTTTAATGGTGGTAAATAATATTTAAATATATGGGGTTTAATGCGTTGTAATATAGATAAAAAATGGTGAAATAGGCTCGGAAGACAAAGAACCAAAGAAAAGCGTGGTGTAGCTTTCATATTTAATCATGACGATAAGAAGCGTTACGTCATACACTATCGTAATTTTCACAATTGCGTGCGTCACGGTCTTCGCGTTACAAAAGATACATGGCGTATTGCAATTCGCTCAATCTCCATGGCTTTGCGATTACATCGAATTAGGAACTTTTTTTATTTTTTTTTTTTGGTAAATGTTTCCCGAGTCTAATTTGTCTCAATACATTTTAATAAAATCATCTCCCTGGGGTACAAATGTCTTTTGTGACAAAATGTGTTTTTTCACAATCGACTTTTGTACCCCAGAGAGATGGTTTTATATGTTTCCAATTTCATAAATGTGACATTTTATAGAATTGTATAATTTTTGCCAAAAAAAGATTTATATAATATTAACATAATGTAAGAATAAATGGAGTGCGGTATTGTTTGTTGCGCTTATTACATAAAAGCAGGATTAGTTTCGAAGAACTGCATTTATAATATATCGGTGCAAGTGTGAGAGAGAGAAGAATATTGTAGATCGCAATATGCACACGATTTTATTGCTATAATAAAAATATATAACAGTATAAAATATATTATAATACAGCTGTTTTATTTATCCAGGAATTGTGCGAACTGTCCATTCCCAACCATTTCACATACACTTGGTTACCCCGTTTGCGCAGCACTTTTTCCACGAGGTAGACATCAGGATTGGACACTCGGAGCAACTCGTACTCGTAGAATCCTCCGGCTATCGTTTCTCCACGGTAATCCTTCAGCAGATACGTCACAGGATTGGTCCGTTGTACCTTGGCGACGCGAAAGATCTCGGTGGTCCAGTTTGGAGTGTAGCCCTTCTCGAATATCGTCTTGAATTTGCTTATGCGTACCGGATCGTTTACTTTGAATTTCGCCGGGCCGGCGATCTTCGTGCGACTGTACACCGTGGATAGAAGTCTCTCGGCGATAGCGGGTGTCACGTCCACTGGCCGCATTTCGATCGTTCGATGTCGATGGTGGTTGTAATTCGACAACAGACTTGGTAACGCGTTGACCCATTCGTATGTTCCGTTAAGCGTGAAGAGTTTCCACATGTTCTCTTTGAGTGTGCGATTGAATCTTTCCACTACTGACGCTTTCATCACTGAGTACGTTGAGTAATGATTGATATCGTGTTTTTTTAGAATTACACGTACGTTGGTGTTGTAGAACTCCTTTCCTTCATCCGTTTGCAGATTCTTCGGGAATCGCGTGCTCTCGCGAAATATCTTGGACAGCGCCGCGGCCATCTCCTTTCCACTCTTACTTTTGAGCGGTAACGCCCATGCGTATTTGCTCAGCACGTCGATGACCGTCAATATGTAGTTGTAGCCTTTGTTTTGCCGCGCGTAGGGACGCATCTCCACCACGTCGGCCTGCCATAGATCGTCATAGCCGCGCACTACGACGCGACGTCGTGGAAAGTTTTTTCGAGCCGGCGCGTGCAGTTCCTTCACGAGTCTTCGTTTCTCGACGCTCATTATCACGCTCTACGTCGAGGAGGAAGAGCTTTTTTTGCCAGAGTCGAGAAGACTGACAAGTTCGTTTAGTCTTGCCTGTTCCACTTCGCGATCGCTCGTCACCTTTTTGAACTCGCGGGCGTTGCGAATGTCCTCCGTTAGCTTGTGAATGTCTTCAGATTGCTTGCGAATGCCGTCTTTAATTTTTTTTACTGTCTCGTCGAATAATTCTTGCGTCACCGTTTTTTCGCTCAATTCTCTGATGTCGTTTTGGAATTGTTGTAATGTATCTCGTAATTCGTTTAGTTTGTCGGTCACGGTTTTATCCATTTCGTTCTTCACCGTTGAGAGCGAGCTCGCGCTGTTCTCGCGAAACTTTTCGATATCGTTTCGCAGATCTCGAAGCGCCAGCTCGACGTAGCTTCTGTTCGTCGCGTCGGTGTCGACCTCCGGTGCGGCTAGACGTCGTATCTTGCGTTCCCTCGCGTCGTAGGAATCGTCGTTCAGACAGAGCGCGTTGTCGCGCACGTAACTTCGTAGAGGTCCGATTGACGATGATCGCGACTTTCCGTCGTCTCTATTCAGAGACATTCCAAACTTGTTCACCGACATCAAAAATCGTACTGCCGTTGTGTTCGACGTGGCGCTTCAATTTATAACCAATCCCCGCTTCGCGAAGCTCCTCGATTATCGATACGATCTTATTGTCGTGAGCGGTGTTGCCAGTTCGATGCGAGGCGTCGAGCAAACGAAGACGATATCGTACTGCCGTTGTGTTCGACGTGGTGTTTCAATTTATAACCAATCCCGCTTCGCGAAGCTCCTCGATTATCGATACGATCTCATTGTCGTGAGCGGTGTTGCCAGCTCGATGCGAGGCGTCGAGCAAACGAAGACGATTTACCAATTCGTTGGGATCGTCCCAATGAACGTAATCTATCTTGTTGTGATTCAATCTCATGTTCGACGGTAGATTGGTCACGCCGGCGCCCTTTCTAGCGCTGCCGATTCTGGCGCGGGTCACGAGTGGAGCGATGATGTCTACGTACTTGTGCCCTTTGTTACCCTTGATAGGATTCTCAGCTTTATGACCGCGTTTATGAGCGTTTGTCGCCACTAGTAGACTTCTATATTTGTGTAGGTCATCGTTGGTGTAGATTGCGTCATCGGGGTGTCTCTTGAAGATCAATTCGTACAAGCCGGGCGTGCCCTTGTACGTCACCCCGTCCACGATCACGGAATCGTTTGCGAGCATTTCGAACGGTTTGTCGCCGAGCATCGGGCCATTGTTCGTGAAGTACACGCCGTAAACGTGATCGATCGTGTCCCCGCCGAAGAAAAGAGCGTTCACGTATTTTTTTCCCAAGGGTCCTAATTTACTCTTTCGCAAATCCTCGCTTCCCTCCGGCGTTTGCAGAGCTTCTCTGATGGAAGTTTCAAGAGAAGGTTGCGGTGACTGGAAGACGTCTTCCTCCCTCAGCGACAACTTTCGCGGTTCCAGAGGCGTGCTGGATTGAATCGCGAGCGTGTCTGAAGCGATGCTCGACAACCTTCGCGGTTCCAGAGGCGTGGAACGAATCGCGAGCATGTCTGACGTGGTGCTCGATCGTTTTTTTTTAGGCTTAGTTTCCCCCGCGATTTCTCCATTGTCGTCACTATCCTCGTGCTTCTTCTTAACGACGATACCTTTTGAGTCGTCGTCGACCTCGGGCTCGCCTCCTCGTTCGGCGATCTGCTTCAGCGGATCGATGATCGGCTTGAATTGCCTTTCGAGAGCGATATCGCTCTCTATCTTGCCGGTTTTCAACGCTCTGTATTTTCTGCGAATCGAGCCGCGCGTCTTGGCGATCTCTTTCGCGGTTCTCTCCCGCTCGGCGGTGTCTTTTGAGGTTATTTTTGCACTGCTCATTGTTACCGACTGATTGATTTACAGCACGGCGAAGTCGTTGAAGCCACGTCTGTATCTGCCATTGCGTAGCGCGCTATCTTTGTCTATTACCAGGAAGCCATATTTGCGTTGCCAACATTCGCGACATAATGCGCAAAATTCTTCATACGGCATATCGGTGTTCACGTGATCGTTGTACACGTGTTTCAAATTGGTACCGTCCTGTCTGAATAGGATTAGCAGATTTGCGTTGTCGCGTATGAGATGTTTCGGTATCTTGGCGTATGTCTGACAGAGATAAAAACAATCGATATCCGAATGTCGACCCATTGCAAAATATTCTTTGATCGCGTCCTGTCGGTCGCAGATCACGTCGTCGAACACGAATATCGAATCGGGTAGGGCTTCGTTCGGTGGTATGACGTCACGATTTTCGGTGAACGCATGATAACCGATCTCGTCTATCGATTCGAGAAGCTTTTCGAGATATCGATACTTTGGCTGCTGCAAGGATTTCGAGTACACGTACACGTTCTCGAAACGCACCCCGTGTGGACTCTCTAGCAAACTCATTAGAACGTTCGTCTTACCGCAATTGGAGGGGCCACAAATGATGCAGCGTATCGCGCTCGGTAACAGCGGGCCGTGTCGTTGCGCTTCTCGAATTGCTCCGCTCGATGTCACTCGCGTTTTGCGGTCGAGATTTGACACTCCTATTGTCAGCGGCTGTCGTACGAATCTCATTTATCCGTATCACGCGCGTGCGTGCACACCCGTTTTTTTTTTTACACTTGTACCGCGAATTGTCGATCGATTCGCGCGACAATCGTGATGTTTATCCTGTTGACGGATAAGCACGATATTTTCCAACTGACCGCCGAACAGTTGCAGTACTTGCCGAAAATCGTTCTGCTGCGCGACTTTCCCGATTGTGTTGAACGACTGTGGAGCAAACTACCGAATCATCTGAGAGCGGATCCCGAGGTGCACAGTTGCCGCGTGTGCCTGGAACATTACAATCAACCGTGGCATCAGTCACACATAGACGGTCCACCGCCACTCATCAAGGATTGCGTTGGATGTCGTGCGCAACGCACAGTAGCGGTATCGGCGGTGGATTGTTAAACAAGACGATAAATGCTCTTCCTTTCGAGCTACATGTACCCGGTTATCAGTTCTGTGGACCCGGTACTCGTCTCGCGAAGCGGTTAGCGCGCGGAGATCGAGGTGTAAATCCGTTGGACGCGGCGTGTCGCGAGCACGACATAGCTTATTCGCGAAGCAACGATCTCGTTGATCGACACTCCGCCGATCTAGCGCTCGCTGAGAGAGCGCGCAAGCGCGTAACAGCGAGTGATTCGACTCTTGGCGAGAAAGCAGCTGCGACCGCCATATGGGCTGCTATGAAAGTAAAAACAAGGTTAGGTATGGGTATGAGCGCGCGAGGAACGAGGAAAAGGAGGACGAGGACCACGACGACGAGAAGGAGGAGGGTACTTCCCGCGGCGAAACGCGGAGGCTTTTTACCACTTTTACCGATGCTGGGAGCGCTCGGATCTCTGATCGGTGGAGCGGCCGGTGTAGCGAAAGCGGTGAATGACAGCAAGGCTGCTCGACGTCAACTTGAGGAATTGCAGCGTCACAATCGAGCGACAGAAGGTCGTGGATTGTATCTCGCGCCATATAAACGTAGCGGTGGCGGCGCGAGGACGATCAGAAGAAAACCGTCGTCGTTAAAATGTAAAAAAAAAAAATCTCGTGGACGGAAACGCTAACCGCACTTGATCTACCGTTGTCTGGTCTTACGACAAACGAGCAATTGAGTCGCTCTGCGCGCCGTTTGCGCATACCCTTCTTCAGAGGCGTGTTTATGCGTGACGCGCTGCCAACGAAAGTGCGTAACGATGAGAGCGGTATTGTAAATCTCGACAACGCCGCTGGTCCGGGCACCCACTGGGTCGCCTACGCCAAGAGAGGAAACAATGCGATTTACTTCGACGGTTTTGGTAACCTTCGTCCACCGCGGGAACTTGTGCGATATCTCGGAAGCGAGGTGAATATCGCGTATAACTATCGTTCGTATCAGACGTTCGATCGAAGTATCTGCGGTCAGCTGTGTCTGCGGTTTCTTCGAGAGATCGATTGGAGACGATTTTCCTGAATAAGCGATCGTACATTGTCATGTCATTGACACTTACGTTGACCGGGAGAAGTAGCGTTCTCGCGGCTAGCTACTTTCCCGCTCTGGATCTGAGCGACGGTGATTACGAGCTGGGTCTCGCGAATTTCGAGACGTACAACACGATACCGAACGTTAACTCTACGAACAATAAATTTTATTTCGACCAAAACGATGAGACAATTACGATTCCCGAGGGATCGTATGAATTGCGTGCCATAGGCAGATATCTGAGAGCTGCTATTCTCCGCAAGCGACAGGTGTTTATCGGTGCGGAACCGTCGACGGTTACGCACGACTTGCACCCGAGCGTGGACGATGACGATCAGGATTACATATATGATAACGAGGAAGAGAAAGGGGATGAACGTTCGATAATTCTTCGCGCCAACGAGAACACCATGAGAAGTGAGATTAAATGCGCCTACAGAGTAAACTTTACCAAACCGAACAACATCGGTTCTCTGCTAGGTTTTTCGACGAATCGTGTACTCAAGCCGAACAGGTGGTACGCGTCCGACGAGCCGACGAAGATAATGGACGTAAATATCATTCGCGTGGAATGCAATCTTACCATGGGGGCTTATAGCAACGGTATGCTGGTGCACACAATACACGAATTTGCGCCGAACGTTCCACCGGGATATAAACTGTCGGAGACGCCGACGCAGATCATTTATCTCCCAATCATCGCGCGGAGTGTTACTGACATAACGGTGCGTGTGGTGGATCAGAACGGGCGACCGATCGATTTTCGTGGCGAGGAGATAACGCTTCGACTGCATGTGCGACGTAGAGGTTAGATATATGGGTGTGTGAAAGATGCTCGTTCTGAACGAGTCGTCCGCGAGAGAAAGTAAGAGCGCATCTGCTGTCGCTGTCGTTGAGCCACCAACGTTATCGTTTGGCGCGCGGAGCGAGAGGACGAGGTGGTGGAAAAAGAGGAACGAGCTAAGCGTAGAGAACGTTGCTTTTCTACGATCCTTGGGATTCGTTGTGCGAAACAATCGTCATGGTTGACATCCTGAGCATCGGTGGTGAGCCAATTTTCGACGAGCGCATTGTCAAGATTGAAACTCACACGTATAATCCGTACGCCAACACCACGCTCGGATACAGCGACGAGATACGCATACCGATACAACAGCAGGATCTGTACACGTTACCCTGCGAGAGTTTTCTCTACGTTGAGGGGACGCTTTCCGACAATATTGCGGAAATTACCTCGGAGACGCGAATGGATAACAACTGCGTGGCGTTTATGTTCGATGAGATTCGATATGAGCTCAATGGCGTCGAGATTGACAAGAACAGAAACGTCGGAATAACGAGCTCAATTAAGAACTTCGTGTCACTGACTGCCGAGAGAGGCAAAAAACTGCAGAACGCTGGATGGAACCTTGGACCGAGGCCCAAAATTGGCGAGTTCAACTTTTGCGTACCTCTTGACACGCTTCTCGGTTTTTGCGAGGATTATAAACGCGTGGTGATAAACGCGCGACACGAACTTATTCTCATACGTTCGCGGAACGACGCCAATTGCATCGTGACGACGCCGGATCATAACAAGGATCCAAAGATCACTTTGTCGAAGCTGCAATGGAGAATGCCACACGTGATGTTGAACGATGTAAATAAATTGTCCCTTTTGCGAACGTTGGAGAGCGGACGTTATCTGAGCATGGGTTTTCGCTCGTGGGATCTGTATGAGTACCCTCTGCTGCAGACTACGGTCAAGCATTCGTGGGCCGTGAAAGCCGCGACGCAGCTGGAGAAGCCGAGATACGTTATTTTCGCGCTGCAAACTGGAAGAATTAACAACATATTTAAAAATGCATCCGTTTTTGACAGCGGCAATCTTACGAATGTTAAGTTGTATCTCAATTCTGATTTTTATCCCTACGACGATATGAATTTGGATTTTGATAATCGTAGAATCGCTATACTGTATGACATGTATGGGAAATTTCGAAAGTCTTATTACGGAAGCGAAAGCGATGAGGTACTCCTCACGCTGACCCTGTTCAAGGAATGGGGCCCGTTCGTGGTAATGGATTGTTCACGTCAGAACGAATCGATAAAAAGCGCGACCGTGGATGTTCGTATAGAGTTTGAGTGTAAACGCAATATAGAACCTAATACAACAGCCTACTGTCTTATTATTCACGATCGTGTGGTGGAATATAATCCGCTGACTAACATCGTGCGCAAGATTGTGTAGCGACAGTAAATTCATTTATCATTTGCTCATGAGATGTACTGACATTGATTTTGCTGATTTTATAAGGATTTATCGTTACGGAAAGAAGTTTTTGCGGTTAAAGAGGCTGCTTTATTATTCATGACCTTGCAGTGGAATACATATATAATTCGCTGACACGGAAAGACACTTATCATGATCTTGTAGTGGAATACATATATAATTCGCTGACTAATATTGTGCGCAAGATTCTGTAGCGACAGTAAATAGGCTGCTTTATTATTCATGATATTGTAGTGGAATATAGATATATAATTCGAGTAAAGTCATTTATTTTATCAGTCGTTCACGAGATCGTAACTATGTCGGACGTACCAACATTCGTGGATCTACAGGGATTTATTGTTGGCGAAAAGTTTGTCGTCAAAGAGGTTGCGGTCTTGAGAAAAGGGACCGTGCTTACACACCATGTATTTTTTCCACCGAGGGTATGGCACATCATGACGACGAAGGAAAAAAGTCAAGCGAGGTGGCTGACGCGGAATCACCACGGTCTTGGATGGAACGTCGGCGACACGGAGTACTGTCACGCTAAGAGCATCATCCGAGAGGCTGTATACGGAAAACTGGTTGAGGAAGATTCTTCTTCCGATTCTGCTTCTTCTTCCTCTTCCGTCTCGATTGTGTACGTGAAGGGAGAGGAGAAGAAGAAATGGCTGCGAGACCTCATCGGGGACACGCCCGACGTTGATGTCACGATCGAGACCATCGATGCCGATTACGAGGACATCGGTAGGCTGCGAACGCTGACCGCGGTCAGGCCATTTCGCTGCAATCGTCACACGAGGAACTGCGCGATGGAGAATGTGATAAAGGTACATGAATGGTGGACCGAACGGCAGGAGCGAGTGAAGCACCTGTGATTTCCGACAGGATACGAGATTTTTCCCATTTTTTGTATTGTATACATTTGGGGAAATTAAAATTTTCGACATACATATGTTTTAGTGTTAGTGTTCATTTATTTATCCCAGCCCACTCGTGTACACCGTGACTAAATCTAGATCGTTAGCGACAACATCCTCCCCTCCCTGTTCGTCTAATCGATGGTACCCAGATTCGACGTTTATCGTCTCTCGGTTTTTCTTTTATATATTAGCGACGATTAGTCATTTATTTGAGATGCAAATAAACCGTGTCTTTTCCTCTTTTTCCTTTTTTTCTTGTTCGTCTTATTTAAATACCCCCCCCCCCCCTCCACGTCCGTCCAATCGATGGCGTCCAATTACGTTCGAATCGCGATCAGACGCTTATCGTCCCTCGGTTGTGAGTGAGTCATCTCGCTTTTCATTGTTCTCTCAACTTCTCGATAATGTTGTTCTGGCGCATCGTTATCCTCGCGATTTACGTCGTTGCGGTGAACTGCGAATTTAACGCTAGTGATACTAAAGCGGTGGTCCATTATTTGAAAAAATATGGCTATTTGCAGGGGAATGCGCAAAAGTTTTCAGCAGGCGACGATACGACTGCGGCTATGAAACGTGCTATCGTGTGGTTTCAGAGATATTATAAATTACCTGGCAACGGTGAATTGAATGAGCCAACCCTGCAATTGATGAACACACCCCGCTGCGGTGTCGAGGACATGTCGGAGCGCACGATTGGTCCACTCTCGCAGAAATGGCCTAAAACATATCTCACGTGGAACTTTCACGGGGCGACGGGGGATCAACTGACAACAGCTCAAGCCGCGTTCGATCTATGGGCGGCGAATTCGTCGTTGACGTTCGCGCGCGATATACAGAATCCCAACATTCTGATATCATTTCGCGATGGCTTTCACCCGTTTCTCAATCCTCGACATGGAATGTGTTTGGAATCGATGGACGGCCCTAACGGAGTAATCGCTCACGCGTATTTCCCTACTGGAGATAAAGACTATGTCTCGGAGATACACATGGACAACGCGGAACGATGGCACATAACTCTGGACAAGAATCCTCCGGGAACTTATTATATGCTTCAAACGCTCACGCACGAGATTGGTCACGCTCTAGGATTAAGGCATAGTCCGAACGGGGATTCAGTGATGTTTGCATTTGTGCCAAAGAAACCTTTTCCCACCAAATTAAGCTATGAGGATATTCTTACTATCCAACATCTTTACGGTCTTAACGTTTACTTTCCGGTTTCCATACCGATTACGACAACGATCGCGCCGATGACCACAACTACGAGGGCGACGACTACGAGAGCGACGACGGCAGCCACCACGATCGCGACTGATACGAAATTCTCGAAAGACGACGTCGAGACGGATCTGTGCGCCTTACAACGCGTGGATCACGTGTTGGTATTTAATAGTCGAATTTACGTCATGCGTAAGCGACACGTATGGTCGATCGATGTAAATGGAAAGACCTACAGGAAACCGTTTTTGTTGACGAATTATATTAATTATCTGCCCCTAAATTTCACACTTTCGGCCGCCTATCAAGCGCCGTCGGGCGATCTCGTGCTGTTTGTGGACAATAAGGTATACCTGGTGAATTACCCGAGTTTAGCGCTGGTACCAACCTGGCCACGATATCTCTCCGAGCTTGGATTTCCATCGAACGCGAGGATCAACGCCGCGGTGAATACTAACCGAGGACGAACCTTCGTGATATACGACGATCAGTTTGCGGCCGAGATGAACGAGTGTTCAATGAAAGCCTCACAATTTTTCTCGATTCAGGCGATATTTCCCGGAATACCGTCCGATATTTCAACGGCCTTCCGATTTATCGATGGGAATCTGTACTTTTTCAGCAAACGACAATTTTACAAATTTAACGAATTTACGAAAGCTGTAACAACCATCGACGGATTTGAACCGGAGATGCTCGGTGTGACTTGTCCGAGGGACGGGCTGTTGCTAGAGCTGCGAAATCTCCTGAGTCGATTCGTTCGAATTGATGCGCTGATGAGTAACCGTGACGATACTCCCGATGATATTGAAGAGGAAAAGAGCGAGTCGACGGTGTAAAAAACCGGAGAGTCCGAGGATGTTGAAGAGGAAAAGAGCGAGTCGCCGGTGTAAACAAGTATTGTAAATTATCATAAAATTATCCGGAGAGGGGAATGACGTGTTTCTTTTAAGTCGACACCCTGTCACACGAGCGATTATTCTTGCGCGGTCCACCTACCGGGCGTAAACGATCAGACGCATAGAAAGATACGCTGAAAAAGAGAGAGAGAGAAAGATGTATTCAACATTGCGCGCTCATCAGCAGCAGGAGCAGCATTTCGATAAATCACCGCCGTCACCGCCGTCACCGCAACCACCGCAGCCACCGCAGCCACTGTTGCAGGTAATGCTGACGCAACCATCGCCGCCGCTGCAACATCACTTTGACAACGATCGTGAGAACGCTATCTGCGACGATGGAACAAAATGGAAAAAAAAAAGAAGGAACGACGAGCGATCGGTGACGACGACGCTGCCGCCGAATATTGAGCATGTCTATCCAACTTCGAGCAACAGCGGCAACAACAGTGAAAGAAACGCGTAAGTTGACGTTGACACCGACTAGCGTATCCCGCCAATTATGTAGGCATTTATACACATTGTATTTTACAGATATGACAACAGTAGCCGCTCGACAAAATGGATAGCCAATATCGCGCGTTATCGTATCCGTATCTTGGGAAGGAGATACTCGTTGACCAAAACGTTTTACAAATTCATAGACGTCGGTATCGCCGTTAGATTTCCGTCTTGCGTGGACATCATCATAGGGGATTATCATGGCAAGGAGATCAATCTCTCGCCCGACGCATGGAGTCAACTCATGGATGAAAAACACGCTATAATGTCACACCTGCGGCGGAGCCCCAGCAGCGGCGGTAGGTGCAACAACGACGACGAGAATACGCGCAATCAAGTCTCCAGAACCATCGTCGCAGCAGGTTTGACGTTACGATTTGGAAGACTCAACAATGTGCCGATCCTGCGTCTGGACACGCTCAAGACTCGTATCGTCCTGTCGATGAATACCGTGCTCGCTATGTTCGACCTCGAGCACTGCATAAATTTTATAGCGGCTACGCTGTGCCAGATAACCGACAAGGTCGACGCGAAACTGTCCCGTTTTGTCGCTATCGCATCCATGGTTCCGGACCCTGCGAACGTGCCACGTGTGATACGCGAGAGCGAATTTTTTGATCGCACTGACATCGTTGACTGCGAGTTGATCGCTTTATGTTTTGGAATGGCTGAAAAGTTGTAATTCTCTCACCACTCCCCGATACGAATAAACCTATCTAAAAAAAGCATTTCAATAAATAACAATTACACAATCTATACAATTCCCATTTGATATTTATTTTACCATTTCCCATTATGTGTACAGAGAGACATTCTTTTTTTACTCTAGGCTACAAATCTCATATCTGTGCGTATATGTATGTAGATAGATGTATTCCACCACCATCACCGCCGCCCGATCTTCAACGACACGATCGATCTGTAACGCGAGCAACTGTATTAATTTACAAAATTATTCACATAGTCTCAAATTATACGTACCTAAATGTCGTAGTAGTGAAGACTCTTAGTCTCTTTCACGATTGACGGAATAGTTGACATATCCGTCGCCACCTTATCCAATAATTCTCGCAACAATTGTCCCTTGCGGTCCGTCATCGAGGAGGAGATAAAGAATTGACTTCTCAGTTTCGCGTGCCTCCACCAGTGACGCTTGTCCACGTTTATTATGTCCTTGAAATCGTACAGGTCCAAGCGTACCAATTGATGTCCAGCCTCTCCAGGTGATCTCATAGTTTCCATTCGCCCATTATTTAATCTAGATACGTACTGATGAATATATTTGACATGACAATCGGGGGCCAGATCAAACAATGCGTCAAGCCCGTGTCCCTTGTCCACCTCTTCCTCCTTATCATCACTATCATTCTGCTTCTTTCTCTTCTTATCTTCTTTTTCCTCCGCCGTCGAAGTTATCGCCGTCGCTGTCGCTGTCGCTGTCGTTACCTCTTTCTCCTTCATCCTTTTCATGCGTAGATCCAATGGGGCGTTATCATTTTCGCAAACGTTTTCACCGTTGTCGTCGTTGCCGTTGTTGTCGTTGTCGTAGCCGTCGTTGTCGTCGTCGTTGTCGTCGTCCTCGTCGCCGTCGTCGTGATTGGTCACGACTTTGCGCGACGCGGAAATCTGTCTCGCCGCTCCGAGCGGTAAACTGGCGATATATGTTTTATAATGGATCACCAATTCGGTGTAAGTTTCCACATTCATAGTGTTCTTCGTAAACCACTCGTAGATTGAATCAGGAATTTGGGCGCGAATAAATCTATGTATCTCTTCGGCGGAACTAGTAGGGTTCAATGAGCCTTTGTCGAGCCACAACTGGTAGAGATCCTTCAGAGCTTTTCGCATGCCACGTCTGTCACAATTAGTTACCGTTTTCAAACTCTCTGCGGACTTCGTCATGCTCAAACTGACGAGTAATAATCTCAGGTTGCGCGTCGCTGTCCAAGAGGGATTCCAAATGTTGTACAATAGGTCAAGGAGGTTAAAATGAGTGCCGATTTCATTCGTTTTATTCTTTCCCTGATCAGTCGCAAACGGCGCTTCCATAATGAACATTACCTCCGCATCTTCCTGAGAGGGCTGAGATTCCACATTTTTCTTACTCATCTTGACGTACACTTGCGCGATTTTTTAGAGAGAAAAACGGTACTTCGCGGTTCTCGATATTTCGACTTCTGACATCGAGCTGGTCTCGTCTCGCGCTTATATATGTACTTATATGTTTACGCATATACCACCGACTCTTGTCATAAGTAAAACCATTATGTAATTTTAAGGTGCGCCTAATTGTAAGTTTTATTTATTCCTTTTCAAAACAGTCATCGCATAAAGTGTTTTTTCTAATCACCGTGATCAAATGATCTATTAGCATAAATGATTCTCTAATTGACGGGATAAAACGTTCTATTTTTAATTCTTAGAGTGCGATTATCACAGAATGACCGAGGCTTTGAGGTGTGCCAAACCGCGACGCCGATGATGTAATCACAACACTCCCCCTCCCAGCGCAATTGTTATTCCTTTCAAACATTCGTCGCACGCATAAATGTTTTTTTTTCTAATTGCCGGGATAAGATGTTCTATTTTTTAAGTGTTTAATGTCTTTCCCATGTCATCGCGTAGTTTTTTCCGCGAAACGCTCGAGGCTTCGAGGTGCGCCAAACCGCGACGCTGATGATGTAATCACAACACTCCCCCCTCCCAGCACAATTGTTATTTCTTTCAAACATTCGTCGCACGCATAAATGTTTTTTTTCTAATTGCCGGGATAAGATGTTCTCTTTTAAGTGTTTAATGTCTTCCCCATGTTATCGCGTAGTTTTTTTCCGCGAAACGCTCGAGGCTTCGAGGTGCGCCAAACCGCGACGCCGATGATGTAATCACAACACTCCCCCTCCCAGCACAATTGTTATTCCTTTCAAACATTCGTCGCACGCATAAATGTTTTTTTTCTAATTGCCGGGATAAGATGTTCTCTTTTAAGTGTTTAATGTCTTCCCCATGTCATCGCGTAGTTTTTTTTTTTTCCGCGAAACGCTCGAGGCTTCGAGGTGCGCCAAACCGCGACGCCGATGATGTAATCACAACACTCCCCCTCCCCGCACAATTGTTATTGAATTAAAAAAATCGTAGAACATATAAAAAATGCAATGGGCGCATGTGAAGTAACGCACGTTTTCGATGAGAAGCGAATAGAGGTAGAACCTATCTCTCTCTCCCTCTGTCAGTACTTATGCATATACTCCGGTATTCATAGTCGAATCTTATTTCACGACTGTCTTAAGTAATGTCTTAAGATGCTAATACGGCTCTGTGATTGGTTTATAACATCTTACGATCGTACTTACGACGGTCTTAAGTCATATTCGGATCTTATTTCAAGACCGTCGTAAGTAATGTCTTACGACGCTAATACGGCTCTGTGATTGGTTCATAACATCTTACGATTGTGCTTAAGACAGTCTTATTGCGTGGTGTCACCTGTCGAGCCTACTGAACTAGCTCCACACTTAATGCGTCGTGCGTGGCGTCATCTGTTGCACGATGCTGTTACTACCCCCCCCCCTCTCCCCACACCCCCCCTGACGATGGGTTTATTCCCGTGCGGGATAAATCCCGTCTTGGTCTGCTACTCTTCCGCGAGGAATATTGTCGGGACTGCATCGGAAGTTAAGCGAGGTTTTTGATACGCAATCTGCATCAGAACACGTATGTAATTAGTATTTACAAATCCCGACTGCTCATCAGCTCCGAAAATACAGAGTATGGTTAGAATTTTACTTACATCAGCGAGGAGCTGTCCATTTGCATCGTGTCTCACGTACTTCCTCACAATACAACCGGCATCGAAATGTCTATCGCACACAAATTGCGTTGCTTTTAATCCCGGAATCGCAGCTCTCCACTTATCGCGCAATGTCTCGTCCACCGGCACTTTAAGAGTGAACGCTTGAGGTTCAAACTCTTCGAGTTTTTCTTGCACTTTGGCACCGCACACCGATTGACCATAGTTGTCAGGTCATTATCACGCAAAGTTGATCAGAATATCAGAACTGGTTTATCCCGTGTAATACTCCCGCACGTGTTCACGAAGATTGAACGTAATGTGCTTGAGCGTATCAGATGAGGCTAGGTTAAAGAGAAAATGTTATATCCGTTTCTCTCGCAGGATTTTGACAGTCTTAGTCTTAGTTCCGGGCCTTTCTGCCTCCTGGTACGGCAGGCTAATTGCCCCTAGCTACGTCTGTATGTGTTCCTGTGTGTATGTGTAGCGTGTATCTGGCTCTCTAAATTAGCGGCAAACTTCTTAAGCGTGTGTGTGTGCGTGTCCGCGGTGATGAGCGCGGGTTGCCGTGGGTGTGCTATGCCCAGAGAATTGCGCGGATCACTTCCCCCCTGCAGCCTCAAAAAATCTAACGGTCGAAACACGTCCGAACACGCTCGCTCGCGAGATGCGACTCAATGCAGGATTTTGACAAAATCGCTTATGGCTAGACTCTTATTACAGGGTCTCTAGACGACTTTTCGATCGACACGATTAGTGCGGACACGGAGCGAACTACCGAAAACGGGGACATTAAGCGAGACACCCCCACCACCATAAAATGGTGCGAGTTTCCAGACCTGAGTAGAAGACCGTGAGGAATACACTCGTCGCGGGAACTCGGGAGAGGAACGTCCGCTCAACGCCACGGCTCACGCGCGAATTTGCTCGGAAGGTCGAGTGAATAGTACTCGCTTATAACTGGCTTTTATGTGTTTATTACGAGCTGCCGAGATCCGTCTTACTAGAGCTCTAAAAAGTATGTATTCTCGTCCGCCATTTTGGATCCAATCATATGTGAAAACATAACCTTTTCTTAATGTCAATACGCTTTTCGGTCTCGTATTCTCAGAGCTTCCAAAATGACTGGCTGCGTTGCAATTAATTGCAATAATAGAAGCGAAAAAGGGTTTCAACTTTTTCGAATTCCAATAAATGTGGAGCGACGAAAAAAGTGGATTTTTTTTATTGTCCTCAGTTGACATTTTACAAACAGCCAAATACTTAATCTAAAAACACAAATATGTGAAAATATGACAAAACTGCAACATGAAAACAATTTTTCGCGATGAGTATTATTTAAATAATATACCTTCTGTCCTTGAAATTACTGCTCCGAATACGTACAATGAAACGGAGTCACGATGTGTCGATTTACGGCTTGACACTTATAAAACAAATTATACTGTCGCGCGTTTAAGAACACACGTCTAATCAATTACAGAGCCGTATTGGCGTCTTGAAATAAGATTCGACTATGAATACCGGCCTATATCTTTAATTATTAATAACTTTATAATAGATAACGAACAAAAGCTACAACATTTCTTGAATGTTGTTCAGAGCCATGACATTGATAATATATGTTAAGATCATTGAAATCGATGAGGCCGTCACTAAAACGCAATTTTGTCAAATTTTTTAATTTAGAAACTAATAAATAATTTAATTTACGCGTAGAAGACTATAAATTTAATTTTTTTTTCTTCAGTTTTTTCTTCTACAAAAGGATAATGAAGCCTATAGGCATACCTCCAAAAATAGGTTTAGCGATCTCAAAAGTGTAACGCGCCTTAAAGCCACTGTAGACAAGCTCAGAATCGGAATGTAAATTACTTTTAAGCCAAGAGCACCAAGATTCGATTCTACCGGACCCGGCGCGGTTGCGCCGCAATATCTCCCTATCAATTTCTCCGTATCATCTCGGTACATGTTGTAAATCTCCAGCCAATCATCCTGGCAGAGTTCGTATCTGATAAACACCACCAAAAAATATCGATTTTGATTAATATGTAACACTACAAGACATAATTATGATTCACTCACCCATAATGTCCCACTGTAACATTATCGTTTCTCGTGCGAACCTTAAAGTGATCAAAAATCAGAGCAACCTGCTCATTTGGCGTCGCCAGGAAGAAATACGTGCAATTCGTGTCGCTCGGATAATTGCTAGGATATCGCGGTGAATTGAATTCACCGCGTTTACGAGAAGAGCTACGATAAGTAAAGGTGCAGCTGCCGTCGGGCGCCGCGGTGCCCGGTATCTTGTATTCCGTTTCAAAAGTGTACCTATTAACCACACAGCAACAAATATTATATTATATCAGTTACAAATATCATATTTGTCATAAAAACAATATTATATTGTTTGACATGCGTATATGGTATTTTGTTTATGTATTCTCAGATGTCTTTCAACTGCCAGGGAGTGAAAATGTCTCTTAACGGACGATACATTGTAACGCTATTACTTTAAATTTTACTATGTTTGACAAATGAGCGACACACCTTATACAATATGTAAGTTTGGTAATTGCGTCTATTGTATTTTTATGTATTCATTGATAGTTTTAAGTATTTGACTCATGTATTTATTATACAGAGATCTGACTTTTTGTTGGCACAAATGTTTCAATCTGATGTAATGTTGTGAGCGCATGAAGTTTGTCACTTGAAAAGGACCGGTATTCTCGGTCGAAACGTCGTGATTCTTAATAAAAGGCCAGTTACGTTGATAAAAGTTGCTTCTTTTTTATTTAATTACTGGCGAAGAAAAGATTCTTCTATTGATTATATTAGGTATCTGGTATATCAATAAAAATATTAGGTATGTCAATAAAAAATGTTTGTGACCTTTTCAGGTAATTCTTTAGAAAAACTTACACAGCTCGGATGACTTTGACCTTGACATATGTTGATAGAGGGTTCCTTTCTGAGTAACTTTGCTTTAACAACCATGTAGCGGTCTCTTATAGTTTCTGAGATATTTAAAGTTAAAGATATATGTATAACTTGTCACGGCTTTTTCGGCGGAGCAAAGGAACGCCAAGAGAGTCGGGTGATAGGCCTCTCGGGTTAATCCCTCGCGCGAGTCAGGCAACTCTAGAACAAATCCGTTGGGCGCCAGACGCGATGCCCTCGCGTCCACTAATTTCTCGAAACCTTAACGCAAAATCGCGAGAACCAAAGCCTGTCGCACGAGGGGCCAGCCGGCTCGACCTAACCGCAGAAGGGCAGGGTAGAGGCAGGGCGGCGCGGATTCGTCGAACAAACACGAAATAATTTCACACAAATCGCCAGATATTTAATGAACAATAGGTTTAGTTTATTAAAAATAAAAGTAAATAATCAGAGTAGTAATTTTCAAATAGTAAAGAGATAACAAGTTTAGTTTATTTAGACAAGCAAAAATTTAACGGAAAAGAATATTACAATCAGTCCGGTTTATTATAAGGTAATTATGCATATTAAGACCTCACTCGCCAATCACCTTGACCTGACATATGCTGTCAAGGTCACCCTCCTGAGTGACCTTCAGAAGGTTTTAGCCGGCAGTCATTGTTTATTAAAAAATTATAAACAAAAAAGTTTGAAAATATAGCAGTTATTTTGAGTATTGAAAGGCATAAACGACCTTGACCTTGACATATGTTGTCAAGGTCATTCTTCTGAGTGACGTTTAGAAGGTTTTAGCTGGCGGTCATTGTTTATTAAAAAGTTATAAACAAAAAAACTTTGGTGGGGAAAGTTATTTAAAGCAGTGAATTGTTGGTATATTGAAAAAAAGTTATTTAAGGCAGAGAATAGTTGATATATTGAAAAGTATATACACTATTTTATGTATTAGAAAGCGTGAATACAAGTATTCTCTGCTTTAATCATGGCAAAAGCATGTTAAAGCTTTGTTAAAGCAGATAATAGTTGGTTATTGACAAAACCTATAGGTTAGTGACGCGCTTTACAAGTATGTGCTTTCTAAGTTGAAGCACATACGTATAAGCGCGCCACTAACCTATAGGTTAGTGACGCGTTTTACAAGAATGTGCTTTGTAAGTTGAAGCACATACAAAGCACACACTTGTAAGCGCGCCACTAACCTATAGGTTAGTGGCGCGTTTTATACGTATGTGCTTTGTAGTTGGAGCACAACTCTCTATTCTCTGTGTTAACTTTTTTTTCAATATACCAACAATTTGTTAACTTTAACCAACTTTCCTTCGTTCATACATTTCCACATAAATATTAGTCATTTATGTCTATTAGTACTCAAAATCAAATCTTAATAACGCGTATATCGTGATTGCCAGTACCGTCGATTAAATTTTCAATTTGGTTAATAATCACTGGCGAAGTTATGTGTTTACTTATTCGTTTGAATTTACACCCGTTGACTGAAATATCGGTGTTCCATCTTATTATTATTATTACTTAGTCACCTTAATATGTATTATTGCGACAAATATTATCACCGCCTCAGTGGTCGAATTGGCACGACACCCGCACGTATACGGGAGGTTCCATCCAGTTCAAACCCTGGCTGAGGTAATATTTTTCGCAATATATTTCTTTCAATGCATCAGGGGGGTAGGGGATTTTAATTCTCCAACGAAACTGTGTTTTAAAGT